>JBBPBX010002308.1:37043-66792 GCA_038048925.1 Garcialebias charrua | reverse complement strand
TATGTATTGCGCCAAACATCTGCATACACACCAACAATAACTCTATACACATATAAATCCATATAAAATTATGGCGACGTTCCCCCTACGGATAGCCGCGATAAATCTTCGCCGAAACCCCCCCTCGGAACAGCTGTTCCCACCGGTGGGCGGACACAACGGTACTCACGTGTAGTGCCGGTAGCGCGCAGCCGCTTCCCGTTTCGGGTCGTTGTCATGGTTTGCTACTAGGAGCTAACGCTAACAACAACGGCAGTGGATGGGAACCGGAAGTGGCGGATGTGTGTTGCATTTTATGGAAGTACGTCACGACCCCCCGTGGCATATAGTCTATTATGTTGATTGTGTTCTCTTTATACCTCTTTCTCCTCTACTCCTATATCCTTCTTTCCCTTTTAACCCTTCTCTCACTTTTCTGCCTTTGTTTTCTTCTTTGTCTTTTAATCCCCGTGTCCATTGCATCTTAAACAACCCAAAGCAAATTTTAATAAAGTTTTATTTAAATATCAAGTGGAGCATTAAGGCCAGCCATAATGCTCTGCTTGTGAAAGCAAATCTGTTGGGCTTCACCTTGACACTCAGACAATAATTCTGAGAGCCACAATGCCGAACAGGACAAGGGATATTTTGCTAACAGACAGACATGAGCAATAAATTATCTCTGTGCTTCTGTCTTTGGTATTGGGTGATAATTATGTTGTTATTTGCTTTTGTTGAAAAAAAAAAAAAAAGGTACCAGGACCATGTAGCTGCATAAAATGATGACTGTGTCCTCCAGCATAGTGATTGTGAATCACTGTCATGAGGAAGAACTCACTAAAATGAATGTGTCATTAGAAATCAGACATTTAATTTTTGCAATGGTGGGGTTTATAATGATTTAGAAGTTTTCATTTTGGGTATACAGTACAGTATTTACATAAAATAAAAAAAGTCATTTCCTTATTTGTGAGATTTTTTTAAAATAGCGTGAACTCTTGTCTCATTGTATTGTCTTTGTATTTTGATATTTCTTGCAGCTCCCCATCCTGGCTACCTCAGTTGTCAGTCTTTATTTCCTGGAGCTGACGGACATTTTCCAACCGGTGCATTCTGGGTACAGTTGTAATGATCGCAGTCTGTCACTCCCCTACATCCTACCCAGACAGGAAGTCTGTCCCCTGCCTTTGCTCTTCAGCTTGGCCTTTGCTGCTCCAACTGTCACAGTAAGTTAGACTTCACCTCTTCAGCCTCACGCTAACATTTCCATTTTGTTAATGCACTTTTAGGAACTGTATCTGTTTTGTACTCCATTCCTCCATTTCTGTAAGCAAATAATCCTGCAGAGGTGGGGTACACCACAGTTAAATTTCCAGTCCTTCACTGGACCATCACCAACTCGCAAGTAGAAAAACATGCAGGTTCTCACTCACTCCTAACGTTTATTCTGTTCCAGTTAACTTAGGCTATTTGCAATGGAACATGAAATTATCAGATGTTTACAGAACTAATTTGATCAGTTCTTAGAAAAAGTAAGGTAAGTTCAAATTTGATGGTGGCAACACATTTATAAAGTTTGGGCCAGGAGCAACAAAAGGCTGTAAAAGTAAGTGGTGCAAATAAGAAATAGCTGGAGGAGCATTTTGCAACAAATTACAGTAGGTTAATTGGCAATAGATAAGTAGGACTGGATATAAAGAGCCATTTAGAAAATTTGAATCAAGAGTAAAGATGGGTAGGGGTTGTCTAGTCTGTGAAAAATGGTTTCTAAGATTAGTGGAACAATTACAGAATGGAATTTCCTCAATGTCAAAAATGTACCTTAGCATTGTACCTAGTGCTGTGTGGTGGTGAGCAAAATAAATAAATGAATAAAAACAATCTCGGATACAAGCGGCTGAAATGAGTTTTCTCCGCAGGGTGGCTGGACTCTCCCTTAGAGATAGGGTGAGAAGCTCAGTCATCCGGGAGGGACTCGGAGTAGAGCCGCTGCTTCTCCACATCGAGAGGAGCCAGTTGAGGTGGCTCGGGCATCTGGTTAGGATGCCTCCTGGACGCCTCCCTGGTGAGGTGTTCCGGGCATGTCCCACCGGGAGGAGACCCAGAGGAAGACCCAGGACGCGCTGGAGGGACTATGTTTCTCGGCTGGCCTGGGAACGCCTTGGGATTCCCCCGGAGGAGCTGCTCCAAGTGGCTGGGGAGAGGGAAGTCTGGGCCTCCCTACTTAGGCTGCTACCCCCGCGACCCGACCCCGGATAAGCGGAAGAAGATGGATGGATGGATAAAAACAATTATAATAGGCAGCACAATAGCAGCAGTGTTTAGAACTGTTGTATTACCAAACTATACCATTTTATTTAAAGAAACATTGACAAGGCCAACCAAAGTGCTGTACAAACAAACAACAGGCAACACACAGGCAACATACAAAAAGAAGTACAAAAATAATAATAATAAACCAGAATACAGTATAGACATAAAATCATTGCAGATAATAAATATAACGACCAAACACAGATCATCAGGTGTTGAAAGCAACAGAATAGTAGTGGGTCTTTAAAGCTGAACTATGTAACTTTTGTAATGTAGTCTGTAACTTTTCAAACAATATATTTTTAACATATTTCTTCACTTTGTCACTATCTACTGACAGACTGATGTTAGACAAAGTAATCTCTGAAAAAAACTATAGTCCCCTTGCTTCTCTATCAGCATTTATAAAAACACTAAAAACACAGTGACCCGGACAATGACCAGCCAATAAAAACAGAGTTGTTTGTCACGCCCCAACCCACGCCCCCGCCTGTCCCAGCCTCAGCGCCGCGCACGTTCTCATTCAAAGGATTGCAAAGCGATGCAGGACTGTTTTGTATGTGACACAAATGTATTAAATATCCCTTCTTCATCCCAGAGCTGGACTTTTATTTTGTTTTTTTGCCAAAAGTCAAGTGATCGCTTCATCCTTCACTGACAGGAATGAGGAAGTCACGAGCTAATTAAATCATGTCCAACGTTGCTTCGTGAAGCTCTGCTGATTTCTGCTGGTTTTTGATTAAACGATCATGTTTACATGACTGTTGAGTTGCATGGAAGGATCCATTATCACTCCCACATATGTGACTTTTTGTTTTTCCGAAGCCCATATTATCCAAAAATAACCTGGAGACAGTAATACATGCATTTATTACATCCAGGCTTGATTACTGCAATTCACTCCTGTTTGGTATCAGTCAGACCACTATTGCACGACTACAACTGGTCCAGAACATAGTAGCCCAATTTTTAACCAGTACAGGCAAAAGAGAGCACATTATACCAGTCTTGGCCTCCCTGCACTGGCTACAGGTTCATTTTCGAATCCAATTCAAAATTCTCCTATATGTCTACAAATCACTGAACAGTCTCGCCCCCGCCTATCTCTCTCATTTGCTACACCCGTATGTCCCACCACGTTCTCTGAGGTCAGCGGACTAGTTACTTCCAGGAACTCGTCCTAAACACAGAGGTGAAAGGGCCTTCTCTGTAGCAGGCCCAAGACTTTGTAATGAGTTACCTCTGCTCGCCATCATGAAAGATGAGCAGGCATACCAGACAAAAAGGATTTTAACTTAAAACTGTCTGAATGCAAAGAGGCCAAGAAGCTGCACTGCTCCCGCTAGCCAAGGACTGGCCCTGGGGCTTTAAGGGGACGCAAACTTCTCTTTGAAGCCAGCACTACCAGGGAACACATGTGTGCCTCCTAACACTGATGCTTTTAGATGACAACAGAAAAATTCAAACTTTAACTCACCTTGTGCATTTTCAGATCATGCAGAGACCTACCAGACAAAGCTGTGTACTTCGGTAGTGTGTTCATGTTTGGCATTGGGACAGATTGATTGCCCTCCATTGTTAATGTGTCTGTGGAACCACGATAAGGTTTCAACCGATCATAGTGGATGACCTTGGTCGCAGCCTGAGGGTGTTGCACATCCACCAGCTTGTAAAGGAGCCCTTTGTCGTCCACAGATACAACCTTATATGGTCCAGTCCAGTTTGGAGCAAGCTTCTGTCGTTGTGTGGTGGGATCATCCATCCATACCAGATCACCACAAACGTATGGCCTGAACCTCGTGTCCTTNACGCGGTCCTCATTAGTATAGCCCCCACCCCCTGCAGCTCCAGCCGTATAAATGCGTTCTTCGCCTCGGTGGAGCCGTTCACTCGCGAATCGCAGATAGCATCAGATAGCAATAGCATAGATATTTTGTTCATTGTTAGCTAGCTAATCAATTATGCCTCGTTCGTGCATCTTCCCTGGATGTCGCAATGGTCAGGGCACCCGTACAAATCATAACGTGTTTTTATACCGCGTGGTTTTATACCGAGTATCTGTAATGCCTGGATAGGTCAATGGATAAAGCGCTTGCCTTCCGTCCCAAACCCCACGGGTTCAATTCCCGCATGGTACAACTCTTTTTTTTTTTTTTTTTTTATTCATTCCAGATTAAAAACACACAAGAAAACTATTTACAAAAACAGCGTAACTCTTGGAAAAAGTAGCTGCTGTTACAGACAGAACTCAGATAAAAACAGAGCAGGTTTACTGGCTCTGCTGCCTGCCTCTCCACACAGTCAGCTCAGGGGGCAGGACACGAGCGCAGCTGCGCTGAAACCACGCCCACGCACTGACACGCCCCCAGCGTTCCAGGGCAAGGCAAAATCATGTTTTTTCATGATTTTTGAGACTTAATTTTATAAGGTAAACAATGGGCCTCATGCATGAACCGGTCGGACGCACAGATTTGTTCTTATACTGTTCGTACGAGTGATTTAGGATCATTTGTGGCATCCAACAATGTTTTCGTATCCTAAGATTTTTTTCAGATACGAACAAAATGTACGTGTGGTCTGGACCTGTCGTATATTTTACGAGCAGTCGGTCCGCCGTTATCCAGATGGATTTCCATCACTAATCACTTATATTTCGTTATTTAGAAAATATTCTGAGTTTAAAAAGAATTAAATGCAACGACACAAATTTGTTAAATTAAAAGAAAGCGGCTTCAAACCCCCCCCCCGCGCGCCCCACTCGACCACCGTGCGACCCCGCGCGTGGTGTGGCACACGCCCCCCCACCCCGTGCCAACAGTGGGCACGGGGTCCCCCCGCGCCAGTGTCGGCATGCCCCCCACGCCGCGCGACTGTCGAGCAGACACACACACACGCACACACACACACAGCACCGCAGAGAAAAAGCGAAACCAGCTTATTCATTCGTTTCATGTCATTTTTTATTTAAGCTGCCTGTTGACTGCGGGCGCACTGTCATCTGTGTTCTGAGTGTGGATCATCGCGCGTCTTGCAGTAAAAGTCTGCTCCATCTCGCAGACTGTCCACCTGTCGTGCTGTGCGGGCGCACTGTCATCTGTGTTCTGAGTGTGGATCATCGCGCGTCTTGCAGTAAAAGTCTGCTCCATCTCGCAGACTGTCCACCTGTCGTGCTGTGGCGAGACGTTTGTTTGAAGCCATTTACAGATCAAACCATTTATTCTTGATTTCTGATACTGTACGACCCACGGGAGACACAACATATGCACTACAATATTAATATGAGGTTAACTGTAGTTTCGAGACATTTTAAAATGCCTCTGTTCAAAAACACATCCGACACTTGCGGGGGGGGGGGGGTAGCGGTGCGCCACAGCTCTTCTGAATAAGTGAAACTACACAGTTGTTTACAAACTTTACACTAACATTAAAGATATTTGACCATCCGACACCTGCAGGGGGGGGGGGGGTAGCCACAGCGCGACTGAGAGCAGATCTCCGAACGCGTGGAGTTCCTCATTTTACTTCATGTGTTTGAATGAATGGACACTTCCTGCTGTCAGAAGGCAGGAAGCGTGGCCTTATATGGTGTTTTGAGGGGTGGAAATTATGTAAATGACCTCCCGCGTGCACGAGCAGGTGAATAGAACAGGTGGGATTCATCATTATTTACACAGCTCATATACACACGTTTCCTGTGGATAGAAGTCTTTGTTGGATCTGACGTGGCATGTTCGTACGAACACTCCGTACGAACAAAAGTAGGAGAAATTTAGGGTAAGAATACGAACATTTTCGTGCATGAGGGCCAATGTTTTTAATCAGTCAGATTTATATGGGTGATTAATAACACATATTTATGCCATGTGACAAACTAAAAACACACATTTAATTTCACTTTACACGGTCTTTAAAGATCACTAATTGCCCTCTGGACTTTCTTCCATCCAGGTTTTTAAAAGAGGTTTTTAATTCTGTGGGTTTCTGTGTTTTAACACTTTTAAACTCCTGCCTTCGTTTAGGAATTGTCCCTGCTGCATTTAAACATGCTGTAGTTAGGCCCCTTCTTAAAAAACCTCACCTGGACCCATCAATTTTATCTAATTTTAGACCTATTTCTCATCTGCCTTTTTTATCTAAAGTTTTAGAAAAAATTGTTTTTATGCAGTTACAACCTGTTTTAGAAAATCATGGTATTTTTGAAACATTTCAGTCTGGTTTTAGATCCCGTCATTCTACCGAATCAGCCTTGTTAAAAGTCCATAATGACATTTCCATGTCCATGGATGCCAAGTGTCCCGTTGCACTGGTGTTGCTGGACCTTACAGCTGCATTTGACACAGTAGACCACACTGTCCTTCTATCTCGCCTACAACGTTATGTTGGAATATCTGGTACAGCACTCAAGTGGTTCACTGCCTACTTGACCAACAGAACATTCTCTGTCATGTTGGACAATCTTTCTTCCTCCACTGCCGCTCTCTCTTGTGGTGTGCCACAGGGTTCTATTCTTGGTCCTCTTCTCGCTGTATATGCTGCCTCTTGGATCAGTAACAGCCAGACATAATTTTTCTTTTCACTGCTATGCTGATGATGTACAAATTTATCTACCAATGAAACCCAAAAACAGTAAACTTCTCACTCCTTACGCTGATTGTATTGCCGACATTAAACAGTGGCTTCACCATATTTTTTTTGTTTTTAAACGAAGGAAAGACAGAATGCATCTTCTTCGGTGATGATGCTCCCTGTAACTTTGGTGCTCTAACTTCCAATACAGACCAGCAGTTAAAAACTTGGGGGTGACATTTGACAAGGACTTAAAATTTGATAAACAAATAGCGTTTGTAGTCAAGGCCTGTTTTTATCAATTACGTCTTTTATACAAAGTTAAGCCTTTTTTAAATTGTTTTGATTTGGAAAAGGCCATTCATGCTTTTATCACCTCAAGGCTCGACTACTGCATTTCCCTTTATGCAAGAATCTCCCAATCCTCCATTAGACGCCTTCAATTGGTCCAAAATGCTGCAGCTCGACTTTTAACCAACACCTCCAGATGTGAACACATTACCCCTGTTTTATTTTCTCTCCACTGGCTTCCAATCAATTTTAGAATTAAATTTAAAATTTTAGTATTCACTTTTAAAGCTCTCAATGGTCTTGCCCCACTATATTTGACTGATCTTGTAGCTGTCCGTGTATATAGGAGAACACTGAGATCATCTAACATTTCTCCTGTCAGTCCCAAAGTCCAACTAAACGATGGGGTGACCAGGCCTTTTCTGTTGTTGCACCCAGACTCTGGAACCAGCTACCCCTACCTCAGGACTTGCGCTCCATCACTGATATGGAGTTTTTTTAATCTAATCTTAAAACCTTTTTATTCAGGCAGGCTTTTAATACCTAGTAGTAGTTCTTTGACATTCTTGTTATGTCTTAATTGTTTTTAATTTTTAACTGGCTGTTTTTTTTATTTTTTATTGTTTGTTTTATTTCTGTATTGTTCAGCACTTTGTGCACCTTCTGGCTGCTGAAAAGGGCTCTATAAATAAAGATTGATTGATTGATTGATTGATTGATTGATTGATTGATTGATTGATTGATTGATTGATTGATTGATCAAATCTCTGTGATGGCCTTCTGGGATCCTTGTTAGATTACTGCAGTAAAGTAATACATTTGGATGTTTCTTGTCTGAAGGTGTGCTGTTGGTAATAAAACTAACAGTAATTAGAGGTTGTGTTATCTGGAACAAGCAGGAGTCTGTTTTTTTTAAGAGTTGGAACTCTTTGAATTACAGTTTTGTCTGTTTGCGCCCACAACTTTTATAAAACAAATATTTATTCACCCATGTCTTGAGCTTTGAGTCTGCAATGGAAAACCAGGGACACACTGAAAAGGATGATTGCTGAGTGGCAGGTGTGATACTTGATAAGGATATGAAGGTGAGTGTCTGGGTTAGACAACTGCAGACATCTGGTGGCCATGATGTTACAATAACAACAGTTGACAGAATTACTAAAACTATTCTAGACTCCAGTAAAACCCCAGAAACACGATCAACTTTTAAATTAAAGTAAAGCAAAAAAAATCCCAATACCATGACTACGCATGTCCCTGCCCTAATTCTTGTTATTCATTTTTAACTCTCATCTATCTTATTCTGTACTGACTAATACTGACATGTGCACCAACTGATCTGACAAAGAAGATATTTCAATGATAAATATTTAAATCCTCTTTCGCCTTCTCTTTTCAACCAGACTCTTCCTGATGCATACTTACATTTCTATGCCGAAGATACAATTGTTTTATTGTCGAGCTAGAACAGTTGCTAAGGTTTTTTTACAGTCTGCATTCCACATCATCCAGTCAGATTTGTTCCATTTCAAACTGGTGCTAAATGCTGATAAAAACAATGGAATGTTGTTTTCAAACAGGAAGTCTGTACCAGCAGTCCTTCCTTCTATCTTATCCACAAATGGTGTTCCTGTTGAGTTTGTCGATTCTTACAAATACTTGGGTATTTTGGTCGATTTGCATCTCTCTTTTAAGCCTCATGTTGAAAACTTGATAAATAAATTGAAAGTAAAATTGGGTTTATTTTTAAAGAAAAGTTTTTATAATTCTGAATGCTATGAAGTACCTTGTAACTGCTACTTTCCATCCCTCCATTGACTATGGTGACATTATTTACATGAACCCTCCTGCAAGCACCTTGCAGATGTTGGACACTGTCTATTACGGTGCACTAATATTCATAATTGGCTATAACTAGCATACTCATCACTGCACTTTGTATTCATTGGTTAACTGGTCATCATTAACTTCACACAGACTCTCTCACTGGTACATTTTCACATTTAAATCACTTCTTGGTCTGTTGCCTTCATATATCTCCTCCCACATGTCTCGTCATCAGTGCAGCTTTTTTTTTTAATTAGACCTTTATTTATACAGGTCAGATCACATTGAGCCTCGAAGACTCATTTACAAGAGAAACCTGTTAACAGCATGTTAACCAGCTACAGCGTGGGCATCATTACTTGCAGTGTACCCTCAGTGCGGACCGAACTACTTTCTAGGCAAAATGGCCTTCTCTTACGCCACTCCTGTATCCTGGAACACCATGCAAAAAGATCTGAAGGTGTTGACTTTGACCTCTCTAAGGGATTTTAAACAACTGCTAAGATAAACGCAAAAACATTGTAGACGTGTTCCTGTTTTTAGCATTTTACACCACTTTATAATGCAGCTTTTAAAGGGATTGTGACATGATGTTGGAAATTTGCATATTTGTCAGAACATATATATCTTATATCATTGAGCTCTGTTCGTTTTTGCAAAATAAATTATAAATATATTAAAATTTTATTCCAAGTTATGGTAGTTTTTTCTCTGGGATACGCCCCTAAAAATCTGCGCATTTCCGCAAAACGTCATCAGTGACGTGACAACGGGAAGGCACGCTCCAACGCGCATTTAAATAATAATGGCGGAGCATGTCCGATCGCGTCTGAGATATATCATTTTAAGACAGTAAATCATCCAAAACTCTCATTAATAAACCCTCCCCGAATAAAAAGAAATTACAGATGTTACCTGATCGCGCAGACATAATTTAAAAATACATACATAGCTACGTGTTTGCTCCGGTCTCTCGGCTAATGTTTGTTAGCAGCTATCTCGGCTAACAGAGTCCCGGTCGCGTCTGAGATATATCATTTTAAGACAGTAAATCATCCAAAACTCTCATTAATAAACCCTCCCCGAATAAAAAGAAACTACAGATGTTACCTGATCGCGCAGACATAATTTAAAAATACATACATAGCAACGTGTTTGCTCGGGTATCTCGGCTACAAAGTAGCCGAGAAGACAGTAAATCTTCCAAAACTCTCATTAATAAACACTCCCTGAATAAAAAGAAATTACAGATGTTACCTGATCGCGCAGACATCACACCGGTTTTATATGATCTACATTGGCTCCCTGTTGAATTTAGAATTAATTTTAAAATCTTGGTATTAACTTTTGGAGCGTTAAATGGACAGGCCCCCCAGTACATCACAGAAATGCTGATCCCTTATTCTCCAGCCCGCACCCTTCGTTCTTCAGCATTGAACCTTCTAAAGGTCCCTAAGACCCGGTTTAAAACTCGGGGTGACCTTTCCTTTCAGGCCGTAGCCCCCCGGCTGTGGAATGCTCTGCCCCTGTCTCTTCGTGTGACCGTCTCTGTTGATTCCTTTAAAACCCAGCTCAAGACACTTTTATTCAGACAAGCTTTTAGATAAATGTTTTTATTTAGTGTATTTGTTCTTGTTTTTATCAGCTGTTCTTATTGTTTTGATTAATCAGATGTTACTACAGTAATTCTTCTGTTTATTTTAATCTTTTATTTATGTTGTACAGCACTTTGTGATTTTATCTGCGAAAAGTGCTATATAAATAAACTTTACTTACTTACTTACTAATGTTTGTTAGCTGCTATCTCGGCTTAGTCCCCGTCGCGTCTGAGATATATCATTTTAAGACACTAAATAGGGGCCAAGATGGTGTAGTGGCAGGGAAACCAACTTGGGACCCGAAGGACCCAGGTTCAAACCCCAGTCACAGCATAACTTGTGGTGTGTTTGAGCAGCACACCTCATCCCAATTGCTCCCCGGCGCACTCTCTATAGCTGCCCACTGCCCCACCTGGTGGTGATTGGGTTAAATGCAGAGTCAAATTTCGTCTTATATGGAAACATACACAGATGACAAAAATGTGACATTATTATCATTATTATTAAATCATCCAAAGCTCTCATTAATAAACCCTACCCGAATAAAAAGAAACTACAGATGTTACCTGATCGCGCAGACATAATTTAAAAATACATACATAGCAACGTGTTTGCTCGGGTATCTTGGCTAATGTTTGTTAGCAGCTATCTCGGCTAACAGAGTCCCGGTCGCGTCTGAGATATATCATTTTAAGACAGTAAATCTTCCAAAACTCTCATTAATAAACACTCCCTGAATAAAAAGAAATTACAGATGTTACCTGATCGCGCAGACATAATTTAAAAATACATACATAGCAACGTGGCCTGTATCTCGGCTAGTGTGTTAGCTATGTCGGCTTAGTCCCGGTCGCGTCTGAGATATATCATTTTAAGACAGTAAATCATCCAAAACTCTCATTAATAAACCCTCCCCGAATAAAAAGAAACTACAGATGTTACCTGATCGCGCTGACATAATTTAAAAATACATTATTAGAAAAGTGTGTGTGCTACTGATTTGGCTAGCTTGTTAGCAGCGAACATAAAGAATTTGCCGTGATAATTGGCTTTATACACTCAAAGTGTATAAAGTAAAACAACATGAACTCATGTAAAATATATAGTTTATCATCTAAAACACTACACACCTCTGATAGAGAGGGGCCAAGATGTTGTAGAGGCAGGGCTTCCGACTTTGGACCCGAAGGACCCAGGTTCGAACCCCTGCCACTACACACTCCCCAGCTCCCCGGGCGCTTTCGATGGCTGCCCACTGCACCACCTGGTGGTGGTTGGGTTAAATGCAGAGACAAATTTTGTCTTGTATGGGAAACATACACAGATGACAAAAATGTGACATTATTATTATTATGTTTACACAATGACAAACTCATCTCCTGGACAGTCTTCCGATGGTCCCTGCGTTGTTTTGACATGGTAGCTCCTATGGCACTTTCTTCTGTAGATTTTCTTTTAAAAATAGTAGGAATAGCATCCGGTTTTAAAAGTCTTCTGAATCTTACTGGTAATTCATTCATTCACCCTTTATTTATACAGGCTAGCCTCGTTGAGTCACGGAGACTCATATACAAGAGGGACCTGTCTCACTCACGCCAAACAACCATCCACTCTCACACTCACACCTAGGGTCAATTTAGAGTCACCAATCAGCCTAACAAGCATGTTTTTTGGTCTGTGGGAGGAAACCGGAGTACCCGGAGGAAACCCACGCATGCACGGGGAGAACATGCAAACTCCACCCAGAAAGGCCCCGGACCGGGATTTGAACCGGCAACCTTCTCGCTGAGAGGCAGCAGCTCTACCAGTTGTGCCACCGTGCTGCCCAAATCCTAAAGATTCTTTTATACCAGGTCTTTCCTGAAAACAATCGGCAGTAAAATGGTCGCTGCAGACATACGACTCTTAGTAGGCACCCACCTCATTGTCTGGTCCATTCTTGTCGAAGTTTCTCATCTTTTGGAAATTTGTGAAGGCTCACTTGTTCACTGCTGATATTAGAACACCCAAATGCGCTACAACGTGACGGCATTTTTCAAGTTACACAAATAAAAGAGGTGATCCTTCAGGAAATGAATGTGTATGGCAAGCAGTTAACACACCAAACAAATGGGCAAGGCTCTGCCTTCTTCCCGTTGTCACGTCACACTGATGACGTATTGCGGAAATGTGCGGAATTTTAGGGGCGTATCCCAGAGAAAAAATTACAATAATTTAGAATGAAATTTTAATATATTTATAATTTATTTTGCAAAAACGAACAGAGCTCAATGATATAAGATATATATGTTCTGACAAATATGCAAATTTCCAACATCATGTCACAATCCCTTTAAGTCATTTATTTATTTTACTTTTCAATTTATATGCTTTTATATGATTGCCTATTGTTGTCTGTACCTTGTCTGTGTATTGTTTACAACAGGTCTCTCTTGTAAATGAGTCCTTGTGACGCAATTAGACAAACCTGTATAAATAAAGGTTGATTGATCATAACTTCAAATGGCTCAATCAGGATGTAGACATCAATGGTGCTTTGTACGGTATTACTTTTTTTTTTAAATAACTTTTGTGTATAATTTATTTTGATAAAGCTTATTAATGATCATTGTCAGAACTTCGCTACTGATTGAGATGGAGCAGCTTTAGAGGATTGGCAGCTACAGTCTTCATTGTCCCACCCTTGGGAATCTTAGCAATAATTACTTCCCTTAATGCACTTGTAGAACTTCACAAAGCTGTTTGAGTGGATGTCGACACTTAAAGCTTTTATTCATCTCTGTGGAATTTTAGTTTATTTTTATTTGCAGGTCTAACCTGTTGAGTTGCCTTTGATTTATATCCCATCTTGTATGTGCTGTAATGATACATTTCTGTGTTTCATACTTTGTGTTGCTGTAAAACTCTCTTCTAACCTTTTTACTGTTTTTTCCTTTTTTATTATAGATTTTGTCTTCTTCTAAATGCTTCAATTTAATTTGCGTGCAACATATTTTCCCCACTTTTCATCTGATATACTTGTTCCTGTAACTTCTTTGTTCACGTTTTCTAATATCTCTTTGATCTCTGTCCTTCCTTGCATCATTGTCACATTTCTTCTCTCAGGGGGATTCTACGGAAGTGATTAATTGTCCTGAAATGTGTGCAGCGAGTGGAACCAAATGACTCAGCAGACACATCAGCACATGTGGAATTCTGATCCATTTTTTGCTTGAAGTTATTAAATGGCTTGCTTTCTTTAGCAAGAGTTGGACACGTTCACACAATCTTTGTTGCTTGATAGCTCAAGGCTGTACATTATTGGTCCTGTTAAAACGTCAAATTAAAGGCAACTGCTGCAGCTCAATGAAATGTGTTTATGGGGATATTTATTATTCTATTATTTGTTAGTGTATGTCTATCTATTCTTGTGAATCTTTTAAATGCTGTTGAAAGGAGCACATGGAACACATATTGATTATACATTAACATAAAACTGCGTATGCAACAGATTTATTGGTTAGGCTATACGAATGAGACTTTTTCTGAAAGTGTTAAATTTTATTTTATGCTGAATCATTAAAAAGTGTGCTGCTCTTGTTTTAATCTGCATTACAGAGCATGAAAAGCATCGCCTATGCAAAAGCACTGAATACATGAATCTTCACTTCAAAGTCAAATGGTTCCATAATGAGTATGTGCGTGACCTGCCGGCCTTCAAGGATGTTCCACCTGAGTATTCTCTGTGAGTGGCCTTCTCTTTTTCAGAATACAAATATGCACACAGAAACATTAATACAATAAACACATTTTAACACATACTCATTTTTGTAATTTATGATTCTATGCATTGCTGACACACCCTAATAGAAAATTGTGGCCAAGAGGCATGCTCAATAAAAAGCTTTTTTTAAAGCTAAAAAGTAGTGCTAATTATACTTAACCAATGCTCCATACAGTCTATTAAACTTGACCTCCATTATGGGTATAATTGTTAGCTATTGCTCAAATTGTTTCAACAAATGTGTTTAACTGTATGACACTATTGATTGTATTAATATGAATCATTTAACAAAGTTAAGTCAAGTCCTCTGGACTGAAAATAAAAACAATAAAAAAATAAAAAATAAATTGTTGAAATGTTTAATCTTTAACCCAAAATACTTCATCAGTCTGAGAAGTTGCAACAAGCTCAGTCATATTCTCATAGTGGATCAACTAGTGTGTTACTGACATCCAGAACTAGCTATTCACATGATAAAGGAGGACCGTCAGCCTAACGACTGATCGTTAGTGCTCAGATGACCACTTGCTATTCACAGAGGGCTGAGTGATACCATCAATAACAGCATTGTAAGAAGGTGACAATTGGACATGGAGGCCTCCACCCCTGTTTAATGATGGACGGTGTCTCCATAATGGTGGCTTCCTTCACTTCTCTCTCAAACCAACGTGAATACCAATATAAACCATGATATCCTGATGCATGCTCAAAAATCCAGGTAGAAAAATCTAAAAAAGTTAAGTCTGGTCCTCTGGACATTCAAAAATCAAAACAAAAATATTGTAGAAACGTTGCGGCTTTCTTCTGAAAGACCACTACGAGAAGGTGCTATTTATAAGACTGAGCTGAATACAGGACCTCAGACTAAAGAAGTATTTCAGAGGAAAGATGAAACGTGTCTACAATATTTTTTGTTTTGTTTTTTGTTTTTGAATGTTCAGAGGACCAGACTTAACTTTTTTTTAATAAACCATGATACTTTATCCAATACATGACATTAACATTAAACGTAATTGCGTATGACAAACAGGAAGCAAGTTTGGCAGTATTAAAATCCTGCTGATAGTCAGAAACAGTCGACCAGTTGTTTTTCTATTAAAGGTTTACATTCTCCCAATTCTTGCATTTAAATTACACAACCTTTCCTTTTTTCATATTCTAATGTGTTAAAAAAAATTTGGATTAGCTATCAGTCTGGACTCCTGACTGGGCATTTTTGCATTCAATATTTTTTGTTTCTACTAAGCCATGCTGTAATACGTGCAGCGTACAGTTTGGCATCACAGTATAAACAAAAGAAAACCCTTCCTGGAAAAGACTTTTTAAATAAATACAGTATGTTGCCCCCAAAATCTGCATGTATTGTTCAGCATAAACAAATATGTAAGTGACAACTCAATAGCTTAAGAAAATCAGCAATTATCAATAAAAAAATTAGGACAATAGGTTAGATCAGTTTGCTGTATTAAAATTAAATTTGTAAAACCTTTTTGTCCACATGGACAAGTGGTTTGTGATTTGATGGCAATAAACAGGCTAATTATCGCTTGTGTTCATTGATGGGATGCATTTTATGGCTTAAACGCATTATGTTTTTTGCTTTGCATGTGTAACTTTGTGCAGCAAAGCAAGGATTGCTGTAATATAAACATGCGTAATGCAAGAGGGGAATGCAGTGCCCTCTTCCTTGCAGTCTATCAGATTAATGACTCATCTGCCTCATCTCCAAAACTGTCACTCAAACACCATCTCGAGCAAGATTGATTCTTTCAGAGGCATGGCCTGCAGATTATACAAGCACACCAACTCTCACACACATGTGAGTCTGTCTGTGTTTTCTCTGTCATCACACCCGCTTTATTTACTGGCTGCCCTCAGCCGGAGCAGAATTTGGAAGAGAGGTTCATTGCTCTGACGACAAAGTCAGGCGCAGCGTTAAACAAGGGAATGACCAAGTTCAAATCAGAACAGCATACAGTAATTGTTCTGCCAACAAATGTAGCTGCCTCATTTGTCCTCTGAGCCTAAAGGTCTAATCTTTTCACAAACTGGTACTCAATAACAAGACCTGCAAGAGATGTTTCCTTGATCAAAACCACCCTGATATCTGTGTAGTGTTGAGTGTACTGTAATCAGTTTAGGATGATCATCACGTATGTTTTAAATAGAAGGTTCTGGTCTTTGACTTACTTAGGGTTGGATTAATGCTCATGCACTGCCTGGCCCAAAAATGTTTCCACCTGGATTTAACTAAGCAAATACCGTAGGTACAAACCTCCTATTAGATAATTACTACATGAGCAATTATCTTTCAGCTGGCATCAAGTTATTTAACCCCAGCTGTTGCAATGAGTTGTTTCTCATTTCTCAAACAACCGTTTCAAATGACACATCACATGGTCGTGAAAATATGTCAGTCTGTTTGAGAAGGATCAAATCATCTAAAGAAATTGCAGAAACTACTAAAATTGGGTTAAGAACGGTCCAACCCATTATTAAAAACCGGAAGTATAGTGGAGACCCATCATCTTCGGGGAAGAAATGTGGCCGGGAAAAAATCCTGAATGGTCGTGATTGGCGATCACTTAAACGTTTGGTGAAATCAAATAGAAGAAAAACAACAGGAGCACTCAGGGCTAGGTTTAATAGTGAAAGTAAGAACATTTCCACACCCACAATGCAAAGGGAAATCGAGAAGTTGGGACTGAACAGCTGTGTAGCCTTAAGAAAATAACTAATCAGTGAGGCTAACCAGGAAGAAAAATGGCTTCAATTTGCTAGGAAGCATAAAGATAGGACTGTGGAGCAACAGAAGAAGGTCATGTGGTCTGATGAGTCCAGATTTACCCTGTTCCAGAGTGATGGGTGCATCAGGGTAAGAAGAGAGGCAGGTGAAGTGATGCGCCCATCATGCCTATACCTACTGTACAAGCCTGTGAGGGCAGTGTTATGGGCATGCTGCAGTTGGTCAGGTCTAGGTTCAGCAACAGTATGTGCTCAAAGCATGAGGTCAGCTGACTACCTGAATATACTGAACGACCAGGTTATTCCATCAATGGATTTTTTTCTTCTCTGATGGCACAGGCATAATTATTCCAAGATGACAATGTCAGGATCCATCGGTCTTGAATTGTGAAAGAGTGGTTCTGGGAGCATGGGACATCGTTTTCACACATGGATTGGCCACCACAGAATCCAGACCTTAACACCATTGAGAATCTTTGGGATGTGTTGGAGAAGGCTTTGTGCAGTGGTCAGAAGCTGCCATCATCAATGCAAGATATTGGTGAAAAATGTATGCAACAATGGATGGAAATAGATCTTGTGACATTGCAGAAGCTTATTGAGTCAGAGTCAGAGTCAGAGAGTCTTTATTGTCATTTGCACCGCATGTGGTACATGTGATGAAAACGAGATTATGTACACGGGGTCCCAGTTACATCCAACAACAAATGCAAGAGAAAAACAGTAATAACATCTAGAATTAACTAAGACATAAGGGCCAGTTTACACGGCGCGTATTTTGAGTGTAACCGCTACTTTCTCTTTGCGACTTTGCTTATCGCCTACACGACGCTGCTGGCCCCCCTCGATGACACCGATACTTTTCTGACCCTGCTCTCAAGGTGGAAGTTTTTCGTAGACCCCCCGCTGATAATGTAAACATCTCCCGTGGAGCTTTTGTTATCAACCACATGCGCGCAGCCCGCACGCGCGGACAGTGACATTTCACGTGTCACGTTGCAAAATATAACAGTTTAACAATAATAAACAGTATTTATGTTGGCGTGGGAGATGTAAATTTATCTGAACTACAGTATCTATCTGGACTCGTTACATTTTTTAAACAGTGCGTAACGTGCTGTGAAAATGAAGACACAGGTTTATTTTTTATTTATTTATTTATTCAGCACCAAAGTTTAAACACAAACACTGAGAATTAAACTGAACACACTATTAAAACACGTGAACCGAACTGTAACTACGTTAATGAACTGGACTCTTGCTGTATTCATCTGGACCCATCAGAACCGCCGAACCATCAGCCTGTTGGAACGACAGCTTCTCCACCTGGCAGAAATAAATAAATAAATAAAAACTCCGTTGTTGTGTGATCAAAGTAAACACAAGCACACATTATATTAAGAATGTTGATTTACCTGCTGTAAGTCAGCTGTTTATCACGGCGTAAAGTCCGGTTCTGGTCCACAGTCCACTGAGCGGTTCTGGTCCACAGTCCACTCAGCGGTTCTGGTCCACAGGCTCAGTGCAGCTTGTTAGATGAAGCGGGTCCCACTGACTCAAATCTGTTGACTCTTATCCAAATTCCAGCTTTAACTTGTTGTTAACTTGTTGACAACAACTTGTAGTTAGCTGATTTTAGCCAGAGAGGAAAACAGACGAGGCAGCTGCTCTGTTTACCTCAGGCAGCGCATGCGCAGTAGTGAAGGTTCCAAAAATCACAGCGCCATCTAAAGGCCCAGCATGGTAACTACAGTGAAATCATGAGGACGGGGGGGTGGAGGGGGAGAGAGTCGTATCCACAGAATTCGACCGTGTCAACGCAAAACTTTTCACCTAATTAACATACCCAAAATATCTGTTTCCCCCACACAGTGTCCGTGTAAACAGGGCCTTAGTAAAGTTAATGATAAGCTAGTCTAAAGAGATGTGTTGTCAGGGCTGTCTTGAACAGAGAAAGGGAGGTGGTGAATGGGGTTCAAACAAAAGCTCGGCGGGAGAGGTTTATGTTATCAACGGGGGGTCAGCGA
Organism: Garcialebias charrua; assembly: GCA_038048925.1. Lineage (NCBI taxonomy): Eukaryota > Metazoa > Chordata > Actinopteri > Cyprinodontiformes > Rivulidae > Garcialebias > Garcialebias charrua. The sequence continues at coordinate 47,683 of JBBPBX010002308.1, read as the reverse complement.
AAAACCTCCACTCTGAGAGGTGGATTCAGGCCCTGTTTACACGGACACTGTGTGGGGGAAACGGATGTTTTGGGTATGTTAATTAGGTGAAAAGTTTTGCCTTGACACGGTCGAATTCTGTGGATACGACTCTCTCCCCCTCCACCCCCCGTCCTCATGATTTCACTGTAGTTACCATGCTGGGCCATTAGATGGCGCTGTGATTTTTGGAACCTTCACTACTGCGCATGCGTGCAGCCTGAGGTAAACAGCAGCGAGGCAGCCTGCCTCGTCTGTTTTCCTCTCTGGCTAAAATCAGCTAACTACAAGTTGTTGTCAACAAGTTAACAACAAGTTAAAGCTGGAATTTGGATAAGAGTCAACAGATTTGACACCAAGTGGGACCGCTTCATCTAACAAGCTGCACACCAGACGCTGAGTGGACTGTGGACCAGAACCGGACTTTACTCCGTGATAAACAGCTGACTTACAGCAGGTAAATCAACGTTCTTAATATAATGTTTGCTTGTGTTTACTTTGATCACACAACAACGGAGTTTTTATTTATTTATTTATTTCTGCCAGGTGGAGAAGCTGTCGTTCCAACAGGCTGATGGTTCTGAGGTTCTGATGGGTCCAGATGAACACACAGCAAGAGTCCAGTTCATTAACGTAGTTACAGTTCGGTTCACGTGTTTTAATAGTGTGTTCAGTTTAATTCTCAGTGTTTGTGTTGTAAACTTTGTGGTGCTGAATAAATAAATAAATAAAAAATAAACCTGGTGTCTTCATTTTCACAGCACGTTACGCACTGTTTAAAAAATGTAACGAGTCCAGATAGATACTGTAGTTCAGATAAATTTACATCTCCCACGCCAACATAAATACTGTTTATTATTGTTAAACTGTTATATTTTGCAGCGTGACACGTGAAATGTCAGACTGTCCGCGCATGCGGGCTGCGCGCATGTGGTTGACACAAAAGCTCCACGGGAGATGTTTACATTATCAGCGGGGGGTCAGCGAAAAAGTTCCACCTTGAGAGCAGGGTCAGAAAAGTATCGGAGTCAAAGAGGGGGGCCAGCAGCGTCGTGTAGGCGATAAGCAAAGTCGCAAAGAGAAAGTAGCGGTTACACTCAAAATACGCGCCGTGTAAACTGGCCCTCAGAAACCTCCAGATTCAAAGAGGGGGGCCACTGGTGTCGTGTAAATGATCAGCAGAACCGCAGAGAGAAAGCTGAGGTTTCACTCAAAATATGCGCCGTGTAAACGGCCCCTAATGGCCCCAGTATAGCTGCGCGTTAATCCGAGCGCCGCGGCAAGCCGTGTCAGCGCCGTGTGAGCGCCGCGGCAAAAGCCTTTGATCGCGGGCGTGAACGCGCCAAGGTCAAATTTTACTACGCCTACGCGCGCGCGTTGATAAACTGCCTCGCGTGTCAGCAAATGACCAATCAGCAACCTCAATTTGTCCTGCTCCGCCCGGCTGCAGCTGCTGGAGCCTGCACTCCAGAGAGCTGCGCTTGCAGCGAGTATAAATAAACTGCCGGTGCGCAGCACACGCGAGTCCAGCGGCGCTGGACACAACGGACAGCTATATTGGGTCCTTAAGTGTAGAACCACTAGACTGAGGAACAGTTTCTACCCTGAGGCTGTTAGACTCATGAATAAATAACCAGAATAATCACTGTTTCATGTTGCTGCTGATCTGTTTCATGTTGCTGCTGATCTGTTTCATGTTGCTGCTGATCTGTTTCATGTTGCTGCTGATCTGTTTCATGTTGCTGCTGATCTGTTTCATGTTGCTGCTGATCTGTTTCATGTTGCTGCTGATCTGTTTCATGTTGCTGCTGATCTGTTTCATGTTGCTGCTGATCTGTTTCATGTTGCTGCTGATCTGTTTCATGTTGCTGCTGATCTGTTTCATGTTGCTGCTGATCTGTTTCATGTTGCTGCTGATCTGTTTCATGTTGCTGCTGATCTGTTTCATGTTGCTGCTGATCTGTTTCATGTTGCTGCTGATCTGTTTCATGTTGCTGCTGATCTGTTTCATGTTGCTGCTGATCTGTTTCATGTTGCTGCTGATCTGTTTCATGTTGCTGCTGATCTGTTTCATGTTGCTGCTGATCTGTTTCATGTTGCTGCTGATCTGTTTCATGTTGCTGCTGATCTGTTTCATGTTGCTGCTGATCTGTTTCATGTTGCTGCTGATCTGTTTCATGTTGCTGCTGATCTGTTTCATGTTGCTGCTGATCTGTTTCATGTTGCTGCTGATCTGTTTCATGTTGCTGCTGATCTGTTTCATGTTGCTGCTGATCTGTTTCATGTTGCTGCTGATCTGTTTCATGTTGCTGCTGATCTGTTTCATGTTGCTGCTGATCTGTTTCATGTTGCTGCTGATCTGTTTCATGTTGCTGCTGATCTGTTTCATGTTGCTGCTGATCTGTTTCATGTTGCTGCTGATCTGTTTCATGTTGCTGCTGATCTGTTTCATGTTGCTGCTGATCTGTTTCATGTTGCTGCTGATCTGTTTCATGTTGCTGTGTTCATTCATGCTCATCTGCTCACACAGACTCATATTCATGCTGCTGTTCGATGTATTGTTTTTATGATATTAATGCTTTGTGTATTTTTAGTTGATGTTTTTCTTAGTTCATATCATAGATGTTATTACTGTTTTTCTTTTACATTTTTTTGTTGGATGTAACTGGGACCCTGAGAACATAATCTCATTCCACCACATGTACCACATAAGATGTGAATGACAAATAATTCTCTCTGACTCTGACTCTCTGATACTTTAGATTTTTATATTAGCACAGAGCCAAGCAGTGTAAGTGGTCAGAGATGAGTGCTGCTAATCATCCAAACATGCACAGGTAATCACATAGCACTTTCTGTGCTCCATTACTCTGGAGAACACACTGAAGAGCAATAAGTTTGAATGGGTTTGCTCAGCTAGTGTGCACATTTGTGTGTACGTGTACTGTGTGTGTTTTTTAATGTTTACAGTAAGCTTTTGAAAAGTCACATTGCAAGGCCACAACAATTCCTCCAAAGAAAAAGGTTAAAGGTCAAGCTTTAGCACATTTGTTGATAAGGTTTGAGCAACTAATAGATGAATTTAACTGTAATGTTCCCAGTAGTGACGCTAATGCAGCTGTGTGTGTGTGCGCGCGTGTGTGTGCGTGCATGCGTGCGTGCATGCGTGCGTGCATGAGCGAGTGAGTGAGAGAGAGGGGGGGGCGGGGAATTTGGATCTCATTAACTAAGTGGTGTGTGTTTAATTGATGAATGATTGGCTCACACCCTCTCTTCCTGCCCTTTGACCTCAGCTGCTTCACTGAGCTGAAACGTTTAAATGGACCACACAGCAAAAACAGTTTCCCCACAAAATGGATGGCCTCAAGTTTTGATGTCACTCCTCGTCTGTAATGAAATAATGAACCATTCCAGTGACATGTTAACTACACAGAGTTGGACTTACCAGTGTACCATAAATGTGTTGTTGATACCAGTAAGAAAAATAATTACATTTAGCTTTTAGCATTAATAATTGTTTTTAAAAAATGTAACGGTTTTATATCTTAGATGATTTATTGACAAAGTGTGCAGCTTTTCTCACTGCAGCGTATTCTTTGGGGCTCCTCAAAGAACTTTTTCGGTCTCTTGTTATGGGAAAAAACCTTCACTTTATAAGGTTTTGAATGGTTTGCAACATGTTTGAATGGAGGCTGCAGTAGCTTGGTGGTCAGTGCTGTGGTCTTGTAATCTTGAGGTTGCAGGTTCGAGCCCAGCTTGCATAAAGAAGAGCATCCTGCATAAAACAATTACCAAATGTTTCATGAGAGTTTGCTCGCTGTGGTGACCCCTGAAGAAGGGAGGGGCCAAAAGAAATGGAGGAGTGGTGGCGCAGAGGTTAGAGAAGGCTGCCTGTGATCGGAACATGGCCGGGTTGATCCCAACATCAAATGTTGATGGGAAAGGTGAGGCACCCACACCAGTGTTTCCACCATTATACAAGCAGGGTGCCCCCGCCATGTCCACAGAACCGAGCGCCCCGCCTACAGAACCGAACTGTGCGCAACTTTTCATATTTGCTTATTTAGTGAATAACCGTTAACGTTTATTACATTACAGTTACCTTACAGTAGGGCTCTAAATAGTAACATGTTTAGCACATACAAATAGAGTCAAAACTTTATTTCAGTTGTTATAACTTTGTTTGGAATTGAAATGTGCAGATACATTTCAAACTAAATCCATTAAACTGACACTCACAGAGAGAACATTGAGCTTAGAAGAAAGAAAAATGAACAGAGACATATCTTCGCTATGATCTTGATGAGTTTATAAAACTTCATTCACATACGCGTCATCACAAAGTATCACACACACATTTCATCACCCCAGCTTCAAGGTGAAGGTCACGTGGCAAGTTATTCAAGGTCTTTGCTCGTCCAGGCCATTGCTATAGAGCAGGGGGCACCAACACGGTGCCCGCGGGCACCTGGTCCACGCAGGGACCACCTGAGTCACATGTAGGCCATATTCTATAAATAACTCATCATCAAGGAGCACCGCCAAAAAATTGTTATTAAATGTTTTTATATTTAAGTACAGTAATAACATTTGTATGGACGTAGGTTTGAAATTAAAATAATTACTGAAAGTTTTTAAAATAAAATGTTTTACACACTCAGCTTAGCAACCTTCTGTGGAGTCAAAGTTCTGCGTGATGCAGAGATGCACTGAGATCTCTGCGAGTGGCACAGCTACAAACTGTTACCTCGCTGAGTGGAAACGGCTGTAAAGATTTAGAAAACTTTTTTTTCACAGTGATTGGGAGGAAGAGTTATTTTAACAATTGTCAAAGACAAATATGTGCATGTCTCATTTGTGGGTCAACTGTGGCGACACCAAAACACCACAATGTGGAGCGACACTTCACCTGCTAACACGTTAGCTTTAATGCTAACTTCCTGCCTAGCAGGGCATGACGGGCAGAAAAACAGCGGGAGTTAAAAGCAGCTTTGAGCAAACAGCAGTCTTTCTTCATGAGGCATTTTCACATGTGGATGTCTGGATAGATTGAAGCAATAAACAATGTAAAAAGTACTTTGTTCAGTAAAAGATTGTTGAGTAAAAGATGTGATGATCAGTTAAAAATGCTGCAGGTCTCAGGTTCAGTACTAATTTTACATTTAAAAATACAAAGACTGTATTAAAAATACACTGAATTTCAAATGTTACAGTTTGAGATTATAATAAAGTAACATAATGTAAATGTTTTATGCTTAAATATCTGTTTTCCTGCTTTAGTAAATCATCAAATAGGTCCCCCTTGTTCCTAATCAGGGTCGGGGTGGGAGCTGGATACTATCTCAGCTGCCTTTGGATAAAGACAGGGGACAGCGTGGACAGGCCTCCAGTCCATCACAGGGACACAGACAAAGAGACAAACAACCATCCACACTCCCAGACACCTATAGCTAGGTGACAGCGCCCTGTCTACAAACTTCGGTTCGGTAGACAGGGCGCTGCGCCCTACTTGTATAATGGTAGGGGAAACGCTGGGTCCTGTGTTGGATTTCCGACCTGTCCAAGTTGTAGCCCACCTCTCACACAGTGATGGCTGGATATGGACCCCTATCAGAGACTCTACTTCCTCAGACGTCTGAGACGAGCTGCTCTGAGTAGCTCAGTCCTCACCTCCTTCTACAGGTGTGCAGTGGAGAGCATCCTGTGCTCCAGCATCAACGTGTGGCATGGAGGCTGCACAGCTGCAGAGAGGAAAGCTCTGCAGAGAGTGGTGAAGGCTGCACAGAAGATGTTGGAGTCAGTCTCCCCACCATCACAGACATTTACACCTCCAGATGCAGGAAGAGAGCCACCTGCATCATGAAAGACCTCACTCACCCAGCACACTCACTCTTTGCCCCACTCCCCTCAGGACGGAGGTTGAGGAGCATCAAGTGTAGAACCACTAGACTGAGGAACAGCTTCTACCCTGAGGCTGTTAGACTCATGAATCTAACCAGGATCATCACTGTGAAGAAAAAATAATCACTGTAATGCCACTTTAATTGGTGATATGCAACTTATCTGTGCTGCTGATTATCCATGCTGCTGATCTCATGCAGCTGTATACATACATACCCATCTATTCACCACAGACTCATGTTCAGACTGCTGTTTAATATACCGTATTATTTTACATTATTAGTGTTTAGCATATATCTTAGATCTTTTAGCTTATTGGTAGCATTCGTTTAGCATTTATCTAAGTGTATATCTTAGATCATTATACTGTATACTGTTTCTTTATTTAATTTACACTTTTGCTATTTTTGGGTATACCTGGGACCCTGTGTACACAATTTCATTTCACCTCATGTACAACATGTGATGCGAATGACAATAAACATATTTGAACTTGAACTATGACACTAAAAGGAAAGCGAGTGAAGATAATGGATGGATGGAGTTTGCCAGCATCATCAGAGTTAAAGTTTCTTTATTGTCATTTGCACCACATGTGGTACATGTGATGGAATGTGATTATGTACACAGGGTCCCAGTTACATCCAACAACAAAATGTAAAAGAAAAACAGTAATAACATCTAAGATATGAACTAAGAAAAACATCAACTAAAAACACACTGCACTAATAGAGAAAAAAAAAATTATGTCGAATAGCAGCACAAACAGTCTGTGTGAGCAGATGAGTTCAAATGAGATGTACATTTCATGTAGAAATAATTCCAGCACTTTTTGTGCAATGCTAATGTCATTAGAATGCAACATGAAATTCAACTGTACATTCATATCAAAAAAGTCCAGACAAGCTTGTTAAATCATAGTCAACTCCCTCCCCGACTACCTGAGAGCTCCACAGTCACTGGTTGACTTCAAAAACGGCTTAAAGACTTTTCTTTTTAAGCAAGCCTATTCTGCCTCCACATGATTTTATAATAAATGTCACATTTCTGTCATCTGTGTATGTTTCCCATACAAGACGAAATTCGTCTCTGCATTTAACCCAACCACCACCAGGTGGTGCAGTGAGCAGCCATAGAAAGCGCCCGGGGAGCTGGGGAAATAGGTGTGCACTCATAGACACCCCAAGGTGTGTAGTGGCCAGGGCCGGGGTTTGAACCTGTGTCCTTCGGGTCCCAAGTCGGCAGCCCTGCCTCTACACCATCTTGGCCCCTATCTTGATCTTAGTTGATATTATTATTGATTTTACTTGATTTTATCACTTGTTTTATTTACTTATTTATTTATTTTTTAAGCAGGCCTACTCTGCCTCCACATGATTATGTCTTTAATCTTAGTTGATATTATTATTGATTTTACTTGATTTTATCACTTGTTTTATTTGTTGTAGCACTTTGAGATTTTTATTAATGAAAAGTGCGGTATAAATTGAATTCATTATTATTATTTAATTCATTATTGTTTGGTTCAACAAGTAGTCTTTGTATCTCATAATGTTTAAATATTACCTGTGCCACACATAAAACAGCATTGTATTCAACATGAAAAGTATACAGAAAGTGGCTTAAGATTTTATAGCTAGGTAAGCACTGTTAAGAGCAATGTGTTCAGCCAGAATGAGCCGGTGAGCAACATCTCCATGAACATTTTTATGTACCGGTACTATACAGTAAAACTGAAAGCTGGGCTGTGTCTACCCTCTACTGGATGGAATAAAATATCACCTTTGAAATTCAAACCTGCACACACAACACACTTCTTGTTGGACATGGTATATTGCATCCATATTACAGTACAAGGCACCAGGGAGATGTAAAGAGCAGCACTTTAGGAGGTCATACCAGGATAAGAAGAAGATGTTTTTCCCCTTACGCAGTCAGAAAGCATGGGGAAAGTTGGGGTGGGGGTTTTGCAACAAGGAGCTGTAAACTTCTGATCAACAGTACTGTGATACCAACCCAGCAGCCACAAGAGGTAGGACTGTGGTCAGTAGCAAGCTTGCAGTCAACATAATTTCTCTAACAAAACAGCTTGGTCACTGTAATGACCAGAGATTTGTGGAAAACTCCACAGAGAAACTACAGCAGGGGTCTGCAACCTGCGGCTCTGGAGCCAAATGTGGCTCTTTGGTCCCTCTGCAGTGACTCTTTCAAGCTTTAACCAAAACTAACAAAAAACTGAATTCTATTGGTTATACATGCTGGTGAAGATTCTCAGTCGTCCAGGACATGATCAAATCAAAAAGGCGTTCAATACAAGATCAACTGGACTTTATTTGTTACAGAAGACGTTCCGACCTCTATCCAGAGGGCTTTATCAATTCTATGAACAGACTGTGTGCGCGTGGAGTTATAACAGTCTTAGGAGTCACGCACCAACATGTGTAAGTAAATTGCAAGCTGAGGTAACACATACATGTAAATTGAGCAAGGTGTGATTTGTCAATTTACATGTATGTGTTACCTCAGCTTGCAATTTACATAAGTTGGTGCGTGACTCCTAAGACTGTTATAACTCCACGTGCACACAGTCTGTTCATAGAATTGATAAAGCCCTCTGGATAGAGGTCGAAACGTCTTCTGTAACAAAGAAAGTCCCGTCGATCTTGTATTGAACGCCTTTTTTTGATATTGGTTATACAAATAAAGTACTATAGTTTTAGCAGTTTTCCTGTAATTTATTTTGCAAATATGTGAATACTGGAACAAATACAAGGAGTAAAACATGCTCACTTTAACTTTATGCTTCATCTCTATACTTCATTTTTTGACAATAAAATAAAATACATAGGTTTGCATGGTTCATAGTTTTTATTAATTAAAGTAAATATACCCCCGCCCCAAGAATCTGGTCCTTTCATTTGTATTAAATTGTAAAAATATCAATAAATGTTAAAAATCATTAGATATTTTTAGCTTTATCATGTCACCCCTTGTGGCCACAAAAGCCCTCTCCAACAACCCTAGCCCATGGACCACCAGTTGATGATCACAGGTGTAGCATGTTGTTGCAGCTCTGAACACTTTCAATTTAGTCAACGAAGGTGTAAAAATGGCTCTTTTGATTGTAAAGGTTGCAGACCCCTGAACAACAGTCTTCAGGTTAAAAAGTTAAACTGCAGTCTCATTAAAATTAATGCTACAACACAAGAAAACTACACCACAGATGCGCATAACTCAAAAGTACAAGGTAAGACAGATTTTAAATACGGTACCTATGATAAAAAATATATATAAAGTAGACTAAGAAGCTTTGTTACCTAATCACCTAACTGCGCTCTCACTCAAGGCGGACGCCTTCTCCTCTCTATTCCCTGTTCTCCGCTTCCTCTTGCTTTTGCTCTCTGTGTGCATCTAGGAGCTCCTGGTACACCTTCCGATTGAAAAAAAAATACTATTATGGATCTGGTGAGCTGGACTTTCAACGCAATGAACAAAATCTTTTCAACAAAACGACAGGGTCCTGAAGAACCCTCATGACCTGCTGAGACTCACACTGCAGGATACATCAGGAGGACGCCAAAGACGTTTATATATTTGGATTCATGATAACAGGGTTTCTGCTTCTTGGCATAGGCGGGTCCCTATGCCATCAACTTTTGAAGAAGACATCTGCAGCAATTTCGGACATGGCAAAACTGCCAAGTCTGTGTGAAGGTTTGGTTCATGCTATGAGTACTCAAAATCAGCTGATTTATGAGCTAAACCGTAAGATGGAAGAAATTTGTTAGAATCGCAGACCACCTGCGGCTTCTAGGACTTGCCAGCATGTTGGAGTCGACCTTGAAGAAGGCTCATAGCATGGATCAGTGGAATGCCCATGAATCTGACTATTTTAGACATGGAAAGTACCAGCAGGACTCAAGACTGAAGGCCCCGGCAGAGCTCTGCGTAAGGCAGTACGCCGCTGTATGCCGTACGTACGCAGAGGCACAAGCGAACGCGCAAAGCTCAAATGTTACGACTGCGTACGCGAGGCGCGTTGTCTCACAATAAACTGCCCGACGCCGGACTGTTTTGTATGAGACACAAATATATTAAATTCCCCTTCTTCATCCTTTTGTTTTTTTGCCAAAAGTCAAGTGATCGCTTCCTCCTCCGACTCCATGACTGAAATGATGAGAAAGGAATTAATTTGTCACGAGCAAATTAAACTCGGGTCCTACGTGGCTGCGCGAGGTTCTGTGGATTTCCTAGTGGGCTGCAGGACCAGCGCTCCCTGTTTTTATTTTTATAACCTTTTATTAACATATAAAGTTTAGAACACCGCAGCGGCTACAGCCTGAGCCAGCTAGTGCCTTTTTTCCCCCACCTGACTTGTCAATCAATTCAGTAGGCGTGTCAGCAAATAACCAATCAGCGACCTCAGTTTGTCCAGTAGGTAAACGCTCTGCGCGCAGCTGCTCAAATTACGACAAGAATTTGGAGCGAAAACGCGAGAACGAACGTAGACCTGCGCTTGTGAACGCTTGCGCACAGAACACGCGCGTAGAGCGGCGTACAGGCCGTACGCAGAGCTCTGGGCCTTGACAAGAAAAAACTGTGTCTGAAGAAAATCAACAATTGTGGCTTATCTGAAACTGACTCCCCGGTTTGGCCCCGGATGCGGGCCAACTATCAAATTTCTCCAGGAACATGGGTAAACTAAGGAAAAAGCTTTTTCT
>JBBPBX010002308.1:0-29420 GCA_038048925.1 Garcialebias charrua | reverse complement strand
TATATATATATATAAAGGCGTTTTAAACCCTTCCCACACTATTGCAATTTTCTAAATAATGTTTCTAAACTCTCTCTTTCACTCTCTCTGCCTCAGCTGCTCTCAGCCGCCTGCAAGCATTCTTGGCCACGCCCACTTATCTGCTCTGCACAGAGATCAGCTGATCAACTGATCTGCTGCAGCAGGAAGCTTATCCTGCAGTGTGGACAGAACACAGGTGCAGCAGGTGCTAAATAACTTTAAATAATTTATTTAAAACAAAATTCCATGCTGATCGTGCAGTTCATCCATCAAGCAGCCAATAGACTATATGCCACGGGGGGTCGTGACGTACTTCCGGTAAAATGCAACCCACATCCGCCACTTCCGGTTCCCATCCACTGCCGTTGTTGTTAGCGTTAGCTCCTAGTAGCAGACCATGACAGCGACCTGAAACGGGAAGCGGCTGTGCACTACTGGCACTACAAGTGAGTTCCGTTGTTTCCGCCCACCGGTGGGTACGGCTGTTCCGAGGGGGGTTTGGGCGAAAATATATTGCGGCTATCCGTAGGGGGAACGTTGCCATAATTTTATATGGATTCATATGTGTATAGAGTTATCATTGGTGTGTATGCAGATGTTATATTAATTGTATTTAGTTGTTTATGTTCGTGTCTTTCCCGCTAACCGGAAGTGCGCCGGAAGTGCTGGAACGGAAGTCCGTGGCATATCTATTGTGTGTCATGTCCAATCTTTTTTTGAAAAACCACGATAGACAGAGTCCGCAAAAAATGAACTGCTAAGTAGCGAGGGACTACTGCATTACAAAATTTGCAGTAACATTTTGGTAGTGAATAATGAGTATTTAGTGGTCCTTTCTATCATAGATAACACATAAAAAAACTCAAATTAAAAAACATTGGAAAATCAGTTATTTTGACTTTAAATAGTCAAGTAAGCAACTAACGTCTTGAATGAGACAGATTGAAGCCTGACGATTAGTTTGGTGATTTTTATTTTATTGTCTTGACTTTATATGTTTTTCTTTTCTTAATGCACATGTTGACAAGCCTAAATGTAATCTATATTTGTATGCATACTTGTATCAAACTCCACAAGGCCGCCTGCACTCATCTTTAGCCAGACTTCAGACAAATGAAAAGGTCTGACCAAAAAAAAACCCACAACAAACGACACATTATATGCCAATCAACAAATTACCATACATCAATCTGTAAGCACTGGCTTGAACAAGCAAAACTTGTATAAGCTTTGACCCTGATATCTGACCTTGACCTTAGAATAGGTGTGATAACAAGATTATGTGACACCCCATCTAATGGTAGTACAAACTCATATCAGCTTTGGTTAAATTATCTTGAGCGAATAAGAAATTATGTGTGGAAGCTAAACTGTTTTGCTGTATTTGACAGTTATCAGGAGTGAAAAAGGTCTTTCTGTTTGTTATTTTTAATAATTTTTGTATTTAAAATAAACTGGAGTGTTTGTGCACAGAATAACATTACAGATGTCATTCTAAATAAAATTCAGTGATTTTTATTAATTTGTTGTTTCGTGACATTTTCAAATCTGTTCTGCTATCTTTGTTCAACAGCAGATGGCGTTTTCAAAACTTTAAATTACCACAAAGTGACTGTAATTACCGTACTCATTCTGGCCGCTAGGGGTGCTCTGGGCTCTAAGGCCGCGTTGACTACCGCTAATTTCATTAGCTTGAAAACAAACACAGTAAAAAATCAACTTTTGGGATGAGTTTTAGCCTAGATGTGACAATCGCTTCAACAAACGTCCTTTTAAGAGACAACTCGATGTTATTAAAACTGTTGAGACAGGTCCTGTGATTTATAAACATTAAAGAAAAACTCTGTTCTTTCTTGTGGGCGGAGTCGCGTAGTCTGACAACAAAGTGGGCCGACACAGTAAAGTACGTCACCAGATTCCAGCGAGACAGCGCTCGCCACACAGATACGTGACGTCACCCAACCAATCACAGCTCTTGTAGTTCTTTTCCCAAGCAATCATGGTTATTGTAGTCTTCTTTCCGACCAAACACAAAAGTACACGTCGCTTCCAAGATGGATGTCACCAGCTAGTTGTTAGCTTAACTTTCCGGATTCTTTACAACTCAATAAAAACGCCTCAAAACATCGCAAAAAATCTGAAATTATGGCGAAACAAATTCGGACAGAGCCACTGAGCCACGCTCAGTAAGAACAACAATTTACTGATGAAATCAAGAACCCATCCAGAACCGGGTCCAACCTTATCAGATCCGGACCGGCCTACAGAACCGTCTCAACCAAGGCTGACACACAAGTTTCAGAGCAGGATACTGTAATGTGTTCTATTTCTGTCTAAAATGTAGAATACCACACACAAGATCTTTGCAGATGTAGAAATAGCTTTTAAAAACAACACAAAGGTAATTTAACGATGAGATTACCCCAGCTTGTGAAACGTTATCAGACTTTCACACAAACAAGTAACAATTCATCACCAAAAGCATCACATAGTGTTTTAAAAGTTGACATAGTGTTTTAAAAGTTGATTACATTACAGACAATTTCCCTGCATCAAATGACAATAACTGCAGTTCTGCAATCATTTTGAAAAAAAATTCAGCCAAAAGAACTATCTTTTCAGAGTCATTAAAAATTGGACATCATATGCCAACATGTTTTGATCACAGAAATATTAATATTAATCTTTCAGAGACCTGTAACGGGCCACCATTATGTAATAATATAGGCAGAGATCAGTTTGACTGATTTACCTATACGTTAAATGTAAATTTGAGCAGGGTTTAGACTGACACAAATTATCATCAATAATTCATGGATTCTCACTTTTTCAGATTATATTATAATTCTGTGACTAGGTGATGGGATGTGAAAGGCATGAAACATTAACTTATGTTGGCATACTAGGAGTACTACCATTTATTAACAGAATCATAAATTACATCACACATTTACAACTGATTGATCGATAAAAATCCTATAAATTTACTTCAGCAGATGAAATCACGTGTCCGTAACTTCTAGGTACAACAGACAAGTAATACGTTGACATATTTACTTATTCTGCAGGCATTTTAGCTTAAGTTTGTTTCTGGCTTAGGAAGATAAAGATGGTCTAGTGGCAGGGCTTTTGACTTGGGACCCGAAGGACGTGGATTCGCGTCCCGGCCACTACCCACCTTGGGGTGTCTATGAGTGCACACCTATTTCTCCAGCTCCCCGGGCGCTTTCGGGCTGCTCAATGCACCACCTGGTAGGTGGTTGGGTTAAATGCAGAGACGAATTTCGTCTGTGTATGGGAAACATACGCAGATGACAGGAAACGACATTATTATTATAAAATTTAGGAGGAGAAGGTAAGGAAAGGTAAGAGGGTCGTGGGGAGAGTAATATCTCGATGTGTATAACCAGGAAAAGGCACACTCTCCGGTTGGTGTCAGCTGGACTTCCGTACCGCGATGAACAACGATTTTTACCTTTGTGAAGATTTTCTTGTCTCGACTCTGGTAAACTAGTCCAGCCTTACGTGCATGTCCTGCTAGTTTACAGGCGACCAGCATCCATCTTCCAACGGTTTCATGAGGTCTGCTTCTACCTCACGGAGTAATGGCCTCAGTTCCGGTTTGGCTTTTCAAGATAAAAGATTCCTTGAAGGAAAATTCCTTCAAGGTGAGCTTTTCAGCTCGAGGTCAGATTTCACAGCGAGTTTGCTGTGAAAACCTTGCTGATAGAACAAAGTCATTGGCGTTTGACTGGCGTTCATCCAGCTTTCAGGAGAAGAACATAGTTTAACTTCCCTCGTGGACTAAAGAAAAGCAGGAAGTTAGGGTTTTTGTAGAGAGCTTGACCCAGTTAAATCCACTCCGCTCATTGGCTGTTCACCAAAATAAAGGAGTGACTTTGCTCAGGTCAGAGAGTTGAAAATCTGAAGGTTACTTCAGGATAGGAGAGTGTAGTGGGCATGACCGTGTCCACTTTGATACATCTGTGTATTTTTGAACTGTTCCAGAGATGACCTTTACTGACCTCTCAGTAAAGCAAGACATTTACTACAAATTATTCCATTAGTTGTAATCTGAGAACATAGTCACCAAAAGAGACTATTTCTATCTTTGATTTTAGGCTGATGTGATCAAAAGAATAACTTTTGTCATTTTCATGATGTGTGCTTTTAAGCTGTGTTATTCTGTAAGAGTTAAACTGTGTTCACTGCTGTGTTAAAGTTGAAGTCTCGGGTCACAGAGGCCCGGCCGTTTTGTTTAGAAAGGCAGAAGACAGTTAATCTGTTGTTTTTACGAGAATGGCTCCAGCACGCTCTGTCTTTCCTAAACAATTTCTCTCTTCTCTGATTTCACCTTGAATCTTGATAACAACAAGTGAACTCCTCGACTGGTCCACGGACAAATGAAAAAGACACAAGTCTCACTCCTCTCATGATCTTCCTTAAAGTTCTAAGCTGTTGCTGGAACTGATGAGTCTGCTGGGAACTTCAAAGAGATGTGAACTTTTCCCAAAGAGCTGGATGGACGTTAGTCACACGCTAAGGGCACGTCATCCAGTTAAGGACTAATAACACGTTTGTTATGAGTCCACTCCGAACGAGCGTAAGCTCAAAACTTTGTTTATTCCTTCCTGGAATAAGTTTATCTTGAAGTCAGAGGCCAGGAGCTGACGCATTTTCTGATGACCAACGCGAAACCAGGAGACGTTGAAAACGTAAACTAGAACCAGCTCGGACGCGCTGGGCCTGAAGGACTCTGTGCATCTGAAAGGCTGGTGTCATTTCTTTATCAGACTCGTCGTCGAAGGTAAAGAGCTGTTTACAAACGTACCTGGGGTTTAGCAGAAGTCGGATGGGAAGTGTCACTTTTGGTAACATGCTCAAGACAATTTCTTGTAAACCATCTCTCCATCTTTCCTCCTATTCCCTTATCCCTCTCAATCTATCTGGAAACTATATTTAAGCTAAAGAGCCCTCAGACTAAATATGTTAACATCCAGTATTTGTCTGTTGTGTTGTAATTTAACTGTGCTGACGTGTTAAATTGAAAGAAAGTGAAATCATGTCAATCAAGTGTAATGGTGTTAATTTAGTTGATTTATTCTAAATAAATGGTAGTGTCTTTGACATATCAAACTAAGTTAACGTCTCTGTCACTTAATGGCTTTATTTATTTATCCATCATAAAGATCACAGAAATATTGGGTAAACTGAAAAAGAAAAGAATCCGTGAAATTACTATTCAATCTGAATAAGTAAATTAATTAAGGATAAAGAGGTCAGCTTAATACTGACCCCTGCTAAAATCCTTTACATCTGGGTGGCTACCGTATGTGTTTAAAGACACAATATGGTGGTTCCCCTCATGTTTACTTCAAGAGGAAGATTGTTTTTAGAACAGAGAGAAACCAGTCGCCAGTTATACAGATAACTTGATTAGACTTTGATTCACGTGTTACATTTCTAAAACAAATCTGAAAAGTACAACTTGACATATCTCTCAACTTTGCCATGGTTCTTTGACTAAGGCATACACCAGCATATTAACCCATGATCATTCACATATTAAGAATACACTGCTCATATGAATAACAAATAAGCATAAAAATGGCAAGAGTTATTCTGTTAATTAATTCTGAATTAACACAAATTAAAAGGAAGTCTCTTATGATTGATTTGTGTCTTTTGATTAAAAAAAATGTAAATAAAATAGTGTCCACTCGTCTGTTTGAGAGCCTCAAGAAAAGTGTACCACTAAGTGTTACAGAGAGATGTGAAAAGGTGTAAATCCAGGTCAGAGATGAAGACCTGTATCACTACACAAGCAAAGTCCTGGATTTAACTTTGACCATAGGTTTATAAAAACTCTCTCTTTAGGTTTACAAAGCAACATGTACTGTAAAAACTAGAGCCCCAACGATATGGAAACTGTGGCAATCACCAATACCAATACTGCAAGCGGTCTAATGCCGATGACTGATATAATGGCTGAAAATGTTTGAGCTTTGTCCACTCCAAAGAATCTATGTAAACAGCTACCTTTAAACCTGTTTTAACACTTGAAGTCTTGAAACAGTCTTCCTAATAAAGCCTGATAAATATATCTGTAGTGTCGATAGGTGTTTGGGGGCATATGGTATCAGTGATAACTGTCCCATTATGCACCAATATAAACACTGGGAACAAATTGTGTCCTTATGCTATACAGCATTGCTCCCTGCTTCAGTTGTGCTTAAAGTGAAACTTAAAGTGAACGGCATGCTTGAAAGTAGTCTGCATGCACCCTCTGCTGGATACATTGTATAATTACACCTTTTGCAAGTAAGGACATGGTCTGTTCCCAATATTTATATTGGTGAATAATGGGACAATTATCATCAATACGGATACAGTATGTCCCCAAACACTTATATCAGCGTAAAATGTCGGCCCTACTGATATATCGGTCGGTCTCTAGTAAAAACATAAGTGATGTTGGAGTCAGCTCATTTCATAGTAAAAACATAAGTGATGTTGGAGTCAGCTCATTTCAAGCAGAAGGACATACTGGTATTAAGAAATACCAACTACCAACAGATTTACATACCATGAAAAACATTAGCATTTAGACTCACAAGAGCTGTCTGATAAATTAGGAGTAATGCATGCCATTATACTGCTGTATGTACCATTCACACTTTAAACTCCAGTAAGTCTTGTTATTCTAATCCAAACCTAATTAATGAAGAAAGAAAGTAAGGGCTTTCCTTATCTCATAAGACAAGATGAAACATCTGAAAAGCAACAGCTGGAATGTAGAATACATTGTACATTCATATCAGATGATGCACTACTGAGTAACTAAAATAACATAAAAAACATATCAAAATGCAGAAGAATACATTTTCTATTGAAACGTTAGTGCCAACTCTAATCAGTCTTCTGTCCGAACTCCTGCGTCATTGCTCTGCCTGTAATGACTAAGAACAGGACACACTCCAGAGCTTACAACAGGTCATTCAGCAAAGGGTTTCCATGGCAACAAGCCCAACTCTCAGATTTAGGTGCAAATCCACATGTACTAAAGACAGAGATGAAAATGCCAGTAAAGATAAATGACACAACACAACATAGCCATGACTAATTATTTCATAAGTACAAAGTAAACTAAGGGACTTGGCATATTTAATTTTAGAGCACTGAGGACAGTATTGCATGACAAAAAATAAATCTCAAATACTGTATAAAAACATTCACATCATACAAGATTATTTATTTCTTTTTTTCATGTCACCTTTATTTAACCAGGCATAAACACTAAGAACAAATTCTTATTTACAGAACTGGCCTGGCGGCACCAACACATGCTTCAGTCAAGGGAAGGGAAGTAAAGCAAAACAACAGATTAGACTACCGTATTTTCCGATGTATAGGTCGCACCGGTGTATCGGTCGCATTGTCCAATTATTATCAATAAATTGGAAAAATCCAGAAATAGGTTGCACCAGTGTATAGGTCGCACCTACGTCACCGCCGACGTAACGCGTCATCCACCGCTTACGTGACGCATCACCGCTGAGACAACCCGGCAATATGGACCGAGTGTTTAGCTCTGCTGCAAATGTCTGCCACAGGAGCGCACAGCAAGGCTTTTAAGAAGATTAACACGGTAAAAACAATTATTTGTTTGATAAAATTTATAGCTGACATTATAGCACAAGGGTTAGTGGTTTATTAGCCGAGTGGTTTATTAGCTATTTGCTAAAATATACACGGAAATAAAACGAATGCTAAGAGAGAAGAGTCCGTCTCTCAAAACACAAATAAAAAAATCGAATTTTATCTCAAATGTTTCATCCAGGCCAACAGTTAGTACATTAAACCCCATATAATTACACTATGTAAGCAGAACAAATATCCACTGAGTGGTTTCTGAGCTATTTATAACGTTATAAACAGAAGCTAACCGAAGCTAACGCTAATAAAATATCTTTTTTTTAATATCTCAAACATCTAATAAAGCTACTCACTTGTAAATGTCCATACAGTGATTACATTCTGTAAGTTTCAGAAATATCCACCGAGTGGTTTCTGAGCTATTTATAATGTTATAAACAAAAGCTAACTGAGGCTAACGCTAATAAAAGATCGTTTTTTTATCTCAAACATCTAATAAAGCTACTCACTTGTAAATGTCCATACAGTGATTACATTCTGTAAATTTCAGAAAAATCAGCAGAGTGGTTCTTGACTTATCTTGCAAACAAACAGCTAACAAACACAGAGCTAACAGAAGTTACCTCCAGACCAGGAGGCCGACAGAGTGAATACGAGCAGAGGAGCTTTTTTTTTTCGGACACATGAGTTGGAAACAGTCGGTGGACTCTCTGGAAGTGGTACTGCACCATTTTCTGCCAAAATGAAAAACGGTCATAACTGAGCCAAAAATTGGTCTAAAAATATGGGGAAAAATCCATAAACAGGTCACACCGGTGTATAGGTCGCAGGCCTTGAAAAAAACCATGAAAAGGTGCGACCTATACACCGGAAAATACGGTACATACGATATTTAACATCATGCAGGATTTAGTTTATTAAAAAAGCTACATGCATAAAAATTTTTTTTTTTACTTTAACTACTTTGTATTTGCATTCTTTGTAGCTCATTATCTTTACATGTATTTTATTTTTTTCGGCTTCTCCCTTCGTCAGGGGTCACCACAGAAAACTAGTCGCACAAAGGCAACTGTTTTTTTTACGCCGGATGTCCTTCCTGACACAACCACAGACCACCGAGATACCACAGCCCTCTGTGTGGAGCAGAGAGCTGTTATAGAAGGTTACCAGGGGAGCAGATGGTGTGGGTTAAGGACCTTGCTCAAGGGCCCAGAGTGGGGCAGAAGAGGATGGAGACATGTGTGACTGCTTCACTTATCCCACCACCCACATTTTTTTAAATGTTGTCGGTACCGGGGCTTGAACTGGCGATCTTCCGATCACAAGCTCACCTTCTTAAAGGCACGGTCTGCAGTTTCTGTAAAGCCCTGAAACTTAGGAAATTTTCGAGCAGAAACCCTTCTCCCTCCTCCCCCTTGCACTCTGGCTGACCTGAAACTCCGCCTCCTTAGCTCCTCCTCCACAGCTTGGCCTGTCTCGTGAACGCGCATGCATTGTAAACACAGTTCTAAGATGGCGTCGGCGCAGTCACCCGATCGACTATTTCCTTCTCAAATCTTTGCGTATTTGTAATAAAGTATCGTAAATTATGTATAACCCTTTCAATAAGTTATGTTATAATACTTTGCTGCAGTGTGTGACATTTTATCTGTGTTACGCATCGTTTTGAAACATTCTCGATGGTCTTCAGACGAGGAATTTACACCCAGAGGGACCTACGGTCCGAAGAAGAGGAAAACAGCTGGACTTGTTCATATTCTGGTTTTGTTACATAATGAGATTCGATGCTCACAGGGGGAGTTGATGAAAACAAACAGTTCTCATAGTCACCCTGTTTTCATGCAAACCTTTAAATTGATGATTCTTCATGAACATGCAGTGAAATAATTTTCTATTTGAAAGAACACAGCGACAAAATCTTTTTTATTTATTTATTTAGACAATAAATACACAAAAAACCTAAATAAATATGTGACAAGGATCATCAAACCGTTACATAACGCACTTAAATAACCATAAATAAAGCACTGAGCATCCACCCTGATGTTAAATACTCTGTTGTGTACTTAGTTTGATTTAAATAACTTTTTAATAAAACTGGACAGAAATTAAACAGAACTTAATTAACTCCAAATTCTTCCTAACCTGCAGCCTTCAGGGCAACAGAACAGCAAGCAGGGCCCAGGTGACTGATCTGGTCTTCACTTAAGTGGGTCAGGTCAATAAATATGTGGAGCTTCTCCAGATTGTCAGCTTGTCCAAACATCTAAAGTCCATAGAGAACCACCTGATCTCCACTCTTTCATTTGTGTATATATATAATATATATATATATATATTATAAATATAGGTATCTATATGTATATATACTATATATATATATATAGTTATAAATATAGGTATCTATATAAAAAAATAACTATATTTATAACTACAGTATACAGTATATACTATATATATACTGTATATCTATATATGTATATATATATCTATCTATATATGTATATATATATATATATATGTATATATATCTATCTATATATCTATATATATATCTATATATATCTATATATATATATATATATATCTATATATATATATATATATATATCTATATATATATATATCTATATTATATATATATATATCTATATATATATCTATATATCTATATATATATCTATATATCTATATATATATCTATATATCTATATATATATCTATATATATATATATATATGTATGTATGAATGTAGAATGATGAACATATTCTACCATTGCTGTTCATCATTCTTTAGTTAGTAGCAGGTCACTTTTGTAAATGAGCCCTCGAGGCTCAATGAGATTTACCTGACTAAATAAAGGTTGAATGAATGAATGACTACTGTATATATATATATATATACAGTATATATAAATAAAAAAATTAAGGTTCATTGATAAACTTCATCAACTCGTTTAAAAGTTCTTTTCTTTTAATTGAGGATTTTTGGGATTGAAATTGCCCCAAGGCCACACCCTGCCACAGATCTTTGGAGGACACCCCACGTGGAGATGGTCTTCATCTGGTCTCCATGGGTCAGTCCTCAGTGCTGGTTGATCACCTTCGGTCTCACGCAGGTGCAACCCACTGAGATGAGTTTGGACTCCAGGCGGTAGTGGTAGCTGTGCCTGGCCCTGGCGTCTTGACTCGCCTCAGAACCAGCACCTGATGCAGAATGGGACGGGACTCCAGGCCCCCGTCCTCCAGTCCTTGGTGGTCCAGGCAGGTTTTGAGCAAACAGTGAGCCTGCGACAGCGCATGAGGGAACATGTTGTCATCCCTGGAGATGCTGAGGACAGAGAGGAGACAAAAAACTGTTAACAGGACTCTGAGCTTCATGAAGGACAACACACTGAGGAGCTGAAGCCTCACTTGTAGGTCCACGGTGAGATGGAGTCGCTGGCCAAAGAACTGACTTTTAGGCTGGGAACTAAATTGTTTGGGTCCAAACGCAGAGGGACCGTTTCTTCTGCTAATCCTTCAAAGGACTTCCTGTGTGGCTTTGCTGCTGTCTGTGGGACCACCACCACCATCATCATCAACAGGACAGCGCTGACAACCTGAGGAAGAAGAACATTCATTCATTCAACCTTTATTTATACAGGCTAGCCTCGTTGAGCCACGGGGACTCATTTACAAGAGAGACCTGTCTCACTCACACCTAGGGTCAATTTAGAGTTACCAATCAGTCTAACATGCATGTTTTTGGTCTGTGTATGTTATACATGAACACAGAATTTTAATTAAGTCATCTTTTTAAAAATTCTTAAATTTATAAAGTTGTACATTTTCTGTGACGTGGTTAGAAAAATAAAATAATAAAAAAAATAAGCTTCAAAGATATTTATTGTCAATATTGTGCATCTGTATTATTCTAATTTTATGTCCACTAAAATTGCAGCACAGAAAAGCCATAACAATAAAGAAATACATTATATAAAAACTGGAGCGTGAGATTGATAGGCGGATAGGTGCAGCGTCCGCAGTGAAGCGGGCGCTGTACCGGTCTGTCGTGGTGAAGAGAGAGCTGAGTCAAAAGGCAAAGCTCTCAATTTACCGATCGATCTACGTTCCCACCCTCATCTATGGTCATGAGCTTTGGGTTGTGACCGAAAGAACAAGATCTCGGATACAAGCGGCTGAAATGAGTTTTCTCCGCAGGGTGTCTGGACTCTCCCTTAGAGATAGGGTGAGAAGCTCAGTCATCCGGGAGGGACTCGGAGTAGAGCCGCTGCTTCTCCACATCGAGAGGAGCCAGTTGAGGTGGCTCGGGCATCTGGTTAGGATGCCTCCTGGACGCCTCCCTGGTGAGGTGTTCCGGGCATGTCCCACCGGGAGGAGACCCAGAGGAAGACCCAGGACGCGCTGGAGGGACTATGTTTCTCGGCTGGCCAGGGAACGCCTTGGGATTCCCCCAGAGGAGCTGCTCCAAGTGGCTGGGGAGAGGGAAGACTGGGCCTCCCTACTTAGGCTGCTACCCCCGCGACCCGACCCCGGATAAGAGGAAGAAAATGGATGGATGGATGGATGGATTATATAAAAACAACTATTAAACTTTGGTTTTTGTTTCTGCCTACCGTAATATCTGGTGGAAATACATTTCATAAACAATATTAGACATACAACCTTACCATCTACATTTTAAAATTGTGTAATAATATTATGATCACAGTTATATTAGTTGCAGTGCAAACCATAAAATAATCTTGACATAAATACAGTTTCCCCTTACTTACCTTGTTTCCAAAACCTGAATGGGAGTCTCCCCAAATTCACTTCTGAGACCTTCCCCAAAGTCATCATCTCTGCATAAAAACATATAATGTAGTTCAAACAATAATCAGATATTCTTTTCAACACATTTATCACACAATGACAAATTTATCTAACATATCAAAGCATGTAGGATGATTTAAAAAATAGCATCAAACAGCCATCTTCCATCCTGTTCTGCTGCTAGAAGTAAAATTTGAACTTTTTACGCTCTCCTTTCATCCTGCTTCACTGCAGGCTCATGTCCGCAGCAGACAAACGCGTCCCCCCCACCGCAAGTTTTACAGATTTTATGCAAAAAATTAATGATTTTTGAGGCCCTTTATACAGGTAAACGTCCAAAGAGGTTGACATGTATGCATCAACAACATATATTGTGTAGGAGAACTAACAGACTTTTCGAGTATGAACACCAAATGATCTGCAGACAATATGCTAATTGCTAGTTGTTGAGATCATGCCTCTCTTACACAGACAGCGCAGTTACAGTACTTTCAACATATCTGCATGCTGATCCACAATACAATAAGTTAGGATAACTAAATGTACGTATCAAAACAATACTGAGGTTGAATGAGTTAGCTGCTGCCATTAGCATCACGTCAGCTGTAGGCCGGAAAACGATTTTAGCCTGTTGTAGATAATATCATGGCATTTGCGCTATCACATGAGTCAAGCAAAGACACTTACTTTTCAAGCAGGAAAGTTGCTAACTCTGCATCGCTTTGCAATCCTCTGAGCACTCGAGGCTCTCGCCACCTCCGCCATCTTGAAACAGCTACTGTTTGAGACGGGAGCGTGCCCACTGCCCGGCTGCTGCTGCTGCGCCTGCGCGCTGCCGCTGGGAGAGGCGGGGGGGAGGGCGGGGGAAGCTCGTTCATGAAAATAACTCTGTTTTTATTGGCTGGTCAAAAACGGCCCGCTCTGGTTTTTATAAATGCTATTTTAACCACCGGGAGACGCCAGAGGAATATAGTATTTCTCAAAGATTACCTGTTTAACATCACTCTGACAAAAAATAGTGACTGAGAGAAGAAATATGTTTATAAAAAAAGCTACATACTGCAACTTTAAACAGGTTAATCCCATTGAGCCTTGGGGACTCATTTACAAGAGAGACGTGACTTTTTAACCAAGAGTGATGACAACAGTGGACACTAATGACAACAATAGACAATAATAAAGGATGCGTACAGATTTATTTATTTATTAGTGCTTCTGATGCCAACAACCACCAAGCCAAGAGCCAATGTCAGCACTGGGGGCTAGGTTCCCCTGAAGGGCAGATTCTAGAATCGCCCCTGGCATTCACACTTCATTTTAACAGGAAACACAATTTCTCTAGTTTTTTTTTTTTGTTAGTTTGTTTTTCCCTTTTTTACTCTTTGTAAAGTTTAATAAATAGTCATGTGTATGATTAGTGAAATCAAATGTTATATTTATGAGCCATTAATCAAACAAGCAGACCGACTTTTTAAATCAGCCGTCAGCATCCTGGACTTATTAAAAAACCAACATGGAACTTTAAAAACTTCTATAAACAAATGTTCCAGTGACAGTCAGAGGTCACTACAATGACTGCAGTAATAGGACTTTATACATATTCCCCAAAGGATACTCATGGAGCTGTACTTTTATTAGCCTTTTGAAAGGACTGAGCGTTTCCACTTTGAACGCTTTCCAGTCAAGTCAGGCAAACGACATTGTTGCGTGTCTCTCTTTCAGGCGTCTAATGACATTATGGTGGCTTTTCTAAATGACATCATCAGAAGATCATCAAACAGAAAAACAGAAGAATCAAGTGAACCTCTGTTCTCGTTTATGAAGCCCAGGGTCAGATGCATTCGACTGAACATCTGAGACCAGAAATGTGCACTCATTTACCACAGCCATGGAGTGATGCGTGAAAACGGCTCGATTTTAAGAAACAGAGCCGTCGTGAAATTGTACTTACGTGCACAAGTCAGATTTTCTCTCCCATCATTACCCACGAGTGGATGTAGACACTTACTCAATTAATCATTTTCGTGTAAAAATGGCTGCACATGTCGTGGGACGTAGAAGTGAAAGCAAAGGAGGAAAGTAATTTCACACAAGGTGAAGGTGCTGCAGTGGCTGTGAATGTAAAAAAAAAAAAAAAAGGAAACATAGAAAAGGGGAAACATTCGATGGGCTCGGCTCTGAAACCACAATCGGAACAAAGATGTGTTGGGATAAAAGAGGCAATTAGCTCCATTCAGAGATAAAAGACTGGATCAAACTGCATCATTAAGGTTCTCTGATAGTCACTTCAGACATCTGCAACTATTTACTAAGTTTTTATTATGAGAAAATTCATAAATGATTCATAAAACTAAATAAAAGTTGATTGGTTTATAATGCAGTCCATAATTTAAAAAATGAAATACATTTACAGGAAAAAAAATATGACAGTAATTAACAAGAGTCCTGCACATTATACTCCCATCAACAAATTATCATCTAGTAATCTGTAGCAATGGTCCGGACAAGCAAATACCTTGTTTTGATGTTGACCTTGATTTGTGACCTTGACCTTTGGAGCTGGGGTGATGAAAAGTGAACAATAGACTCTGTCTAGTGATGACACTTGTGTGCAGGAAGTTCTATTAAATTATTTTGAGCGGATCAGAAGTTATGGGCGGGATAAGAGAAAGTTTGAATGAACGGAGACTATACAGGTAGTCCTCGACTTACGATGGAGATCCGTTTCTATGCGGCGTCGTAAACTGAATTTCGACGTGTTGGAACATACGTACATACTGCACCTTATACATATTTTACCAAGCACTTAGCCTATCCTAACACGGTACCCTACATAATTATCAAAAAACACATACAGTACATTTGGGAGCCATAATGAAGGAAAAAAAGAGTTAATTTCCTACTGGTATGCTGGTGAAGCCGTTTCCTCCATCCCTCCTCTGTATTCTCCATTCGTTTACGACGTAAAACCACATTCACAGTACAGCTTTGTTTTGTTTTTTGAATGTCCAGAGGACCAGACTTAGCTTTTTTAGAGAGTACAATGCACTATTCCTCCGCCGCTACGTTTACTCTGTAAAACCGGAAACCGCGTAACTCGGCTTTTCAAAATAAATTTTCAAAAACAATTATTTATTTATTTTTAAATGGGAGATGAGTCGTAACCGCGAAATGTCGTAACTCAAGACTGTCGTAAGTCGAGGACTACCTGTATTGTAATATCTAAAATAAAACAACAACAAAAAAATCACAGAAGGCCTTAAAATTAAGTTTCGTCTTGGTTTGTTACCATAATTCCCAGACTATAGCACGCATGAATATAAGCAGCACAAAGTACATAAAAAAAAACTGTTCAGTACATATATGTCACACCGTGTGTGTTTACTTGCATCATGAATGGTAGCACATAGCTACTGAGAGATGTGCAGCTCCTGTTGTAGATCAAGAATCAACCAACAAATGGCATAATATAGACTTTACTGTTCAACACACATACAGAGTGAACCCCGACGTCTTCATGACAACCACCTCTCTCACGCATGGTTACTCTACTAACAGCCTAACTCAAACTAACACATAACGAACACATAAACTAGCCTAACAAGAACAGACTAAGCACTACAAGAACAATGTTAAACAGCTAACTGAAATGATTAACAATGAACATAAATTTTACCCATAATCCCTCACTGAGGCCATGTGAACCACAGAATGAACCACAGAATGAACCACAATGAACCACAAAATGAACCACAATGAACCACAGAATGAACCACAATGAACCACAGAATGAACCACAATGAACCACAGAATGAACCACAATGAACCACAATGAACCACAGAATGAACCACAGAATGAACCACAGAATGAACCACAGAATGAACCACAGAATGAACCACAATGAACCACAGAATGAACCACAGAATGAACCACAGAATGAACCACAGAATGAACCACAGAATGAACCACAGAATGAACCACAGAATGAACCACAGAATGAACCACAATGAACCACAGAATGAACCACAGAATGAACCACAGAATGAACCACAATGAACCACAGAATGAACCACAGAATGAACCACAATGAACCACAGAATGAACCACAGAATGAACCACAGAATGAACCACAGAATGAACCACAGAATGAACCACAGAATGAACCACAGAATGAACCACAGAATGAACCACAGAATGAACCACAGAATGAACCACAGAATGAACCACAGAATGAACCACAGATGAACCACAGCATGAACCACAGAATGAACCACAGAATGAACCACAGAATGAACCACAGAATGATCCACAGAATGAACCACAGAATGAACCACAATGAACCACAAAATGAACCACAATGAACCACAATGAACCACAGAATGAACCACAATGAACCACAGAATGAACCACAGAATGGGCCTCATGCAAGAACCGTTCGTACGCACAGATTTGTTCTTAAACTGTGCGTACGAGTGATTTAGGAGCATTTGTGGCATTCAACAATGTTTTCGTATCCTAAGATTTTTTTCAGATACGAACAAAATTTACGTGTGGTCCAGACCTGTCGTATATTTACGAGCAGTCAGTCTGCTGTTATCCAGACGGATTTTCTTCACTAATAACTTTATATTTCATTAGTTTGAAGATATTTTGAGTTGAAAATGAATCACAATCTATAATTATGTTGAAAAGAGGCTGTTCTGTTTGAATTAGAATTATAATATTAAATGCGACCCGACCCCGGATAAGCGGAAGAAAATGGATGGATGGATGGATAAATGCAACGACACAAATTGGTTAAATTAAAATAAAGCAGCTATTAATTTTGTTGTATAGCACTACAATATTAATATGAAGTTAATTGAAGTTTCGAGACATTTTAAAATGCTTTTGTTCAAAAACACATCGGACACTTGCATGTGGGGGGGGGGGGGTAGCGGTGCGCGACAGCTCTTCTGAATAAGTGAAACTATAATGTAACACAGTTGTTTACACTAAAATTAAAAATATTTGACCAAAGAAAAACCAGAGCAGGGCTGGAGAGATAAATACGATTTGTATTTCTGTGACTGTACAACCCACGGGAGACATGACATTACAGCACATTTCATTCCTCGGCTGAGTCACAGCTGACGCTGCTAAAAATTACAGATTTATAATATTATAATATTAACTGCAACGACACAAATTGGTTAAATTGGTTAAATTAAAATAAAGCGGCTTCCCACCACCGCGGCCCGGACGGGTCGCGGACGAGTACGCGGGTACTCGGGGGCCGCGGCGGGTCACGGCCGAGCAGGACCGCCACGCCGCTGGGTACAAAGTTCCGTGGGCCGGCCGCGTGCCGAGGATCGCCGAGCGCCCCACGTCGACCCCCGTGCGCCTCCCGCACGTCGCGCCCGGGCCCACCCCCCGTGCCCCGGGGATGGTCCGTGCGCGCCGCACGTTTGAGTGGGTCCTCGGCTTTAAAGCAGATTCACAGCTGACGCTGCTAAAAATTACAGATTTATTTATTTAGTTAGTTAGTTATTTACTCTGAGAGCAGAACTTCAATCTCCGCACCAGTAAAGTTCTTCTTTATATATTTTTTTAAATATATTTTTATTCTTTTTATTTTTTTCGGTATGTGTTGTGTGTGTTATGTTTTTTTGTGGACCACGAGTCTGTCGAATAAAGTTGATGAATAAAGTTGATGATTATACTTCTCGCTGTCATCTTTATGAACGGACACTTCCTGCTCTCTGAGGCAGGAAACGTAGCCTTATATGGTGTTTTGAGGGGTGGGAATTATGTAAATGACCTCTCCGCGTGCACGAGCAGGTGGATAGAACAGGTGCAATTCATCATATTTGCGCAGCTCATTTACACACTTTTCCTGAGGATAGAAGAGTTTGTTGAATCTGATGTGGCATGTTCGTACGAACGCTTCATACGAACAAAAGTAAGAGAAATTTAGGATAAACCACAGAATGAACCACACAATGAACCACAATGAACCACAATGAACCACAGAATGAACCACAGAATGCTACAATACGTACCGGTAACATACACAAATATGAACAGTACATGTTTTTCTGAACAGTGCCGGTAACACAGCTGGTTAAAAAAATTAAAAAACATACAGTAGTCTACCAGGAAGTCATTGATTGCTCTCCATATTCCTCCTGCTCTGCAGAGCAAAAGTTGCTCTGTGAGCATGTGAGTCCCCGCTCACATGCTCTGCACATGCAGGGGAATACCCACTCCCGTTCTCTCCTCCCCTCCACGTTTCATTGGTCCACTATGACCTGTTCGGTAATTTCATAGGTCAGATTTTTGTTTGTTTGTTTTTAACCTTTATTTATACAGATAGTCTCATTGAGTCACGAGGACCCACCTCCCAAGAGAGATGTGTAGTGGGCAGCTCTGAGCGTCCGGGTGACAAAGCTAAATGTTTTTGGCGGCAGGAAGCTTGTTAGCCCGTCAAAAAAGATTTCTTTTTTTAATCCATAAATCAGCCACCTGTGAAAAAAGTAGCGGCTTATAAAGTGCAATATTTATTTCCATTTGAACGTGTGTTAGCCTTAACCTGCTTTAATACCGGCACTGATGTTCACATGATCTGCAGGGTTAATAAAAACACCATCTTCTTACGTACCTGTTTGTGTTTACAAAAATGAGTAAATATTGTTTTTAGGGTTTATTATTAGGTTTATCAGAACACCAGCTCTTCATAAGTCTGAATGTTGAGGCATCTCAGAGCAGTGTCTGGATCTGACTACAACCCTGTCCTCTGCACCCTTTTACCATTAACGGTACATTTCTGGACATGGAAGTGTCCATTAGGCACCGAAATGGTGGGAAAAAAAGACTGATAACAGGCTGAGGCAGTACAAATAAAAAAACCTGCTAAGATATGAAATTAAATCAGTATGCATGGTTCCACTGGCTGAATGAATAGAGGGCACCAGGGGAAAAGACTGAGGTCTTTCATAACGACTCGGAGAAATTCTTTACATTCAGGTGGGAAAAGATTCTCCAATAAAACCGATTTAAAGAAAAAGTGTGCTCCTCAAGATTAGTTTGGTACAAATATCAGAATGAATCAGAACTGATTGAGAAATAAGCAGTTGTCCAATATGGAGCAAGACAAGAAGGGGAAAAAAAAAAGGAAATAAACAAGCCAGCAAATAATAAATAAATAACTGAGTCCAGAATGAACAAGAAGCAGCTCCACCAGAGATGGGAGATATGTGGGACCAAGCCAAGAGAAAAATAAGGACAAAAGTATAAAAATTCAAAGGGAAAGAAGCTGATGAAATAAATGGCTAAATAAATAATTAAATTAAAAAAACTGACCAAATCTCATACGAGGAAATGAATAATTCAGAAATAAAAACATGTTCATTACTTTATGCTTGCTGGTGCTCAGTGTGAAAATGAACACAACTAAATTGGCTGCTGGTTTTCATTGTGCCAAACAGACGACTACATTACACTAAGAGTGGGGAGGAGTGCAGGAGGAGGTGGACTGCATGTTAATGTTTACCTGCTGGAGAGAAATATTCAAATGTGCGTCAGTCAATCTGAGGACACAAGCTGAGGCCGAGGCGTGGGGCGCATGATTGAACATCAAAGGAGAGAGCGCTATCAGCATTTATCTTTGAGATTCACAGCTGGTAGATAAGTCGCCCTTTAATTGTGGGTCTGTCTATTGTAGGTCACAAGCATCCCATCAATCACGACACCCGGGGCAACCTGGCATCTCCAGACCTAAAGGAGCAGAGGGAGGTTGGCCATGAATTCTAATAAATGTCTTTGTTCGGCATTCACATTTTATTAGGGGAGAATTTTAAAGGCCAAAAAAACCCAGCAATCCTTAAAACTCAAGGTGGTGACAGCGATAGTTCAGCTGCTGAACGTGGAGCTGAGAAATACAAAGTGTATATCTGATTCATGCTTAAAAAATACAAATTACTACAGTGTGGTGTCCACAAGGAACAAGGAGGTGGTCAGATACGATGTCCTTCTAGGCTGGAAAATCTAAATAATGAAATGGAAAACTGTAGCTGTTTAAGTCTCTGCTGAAATACACGAATGGAAGAAATATTTGGTATTTACTTCTTTCAGCTTTTCTTTCTTCAGGGGATCTCCACAGCGAGTCATCCTCCTCCATCTCACTCTGTCCCCTGCATCCTCTGTCGTCACTCCAACTACCTCCATGTATCTCCTTTGTCTTTTCCCCGGCAGCTGCATTTCTCAGGGTGCATTCACACCAGCCTTGTTTAGTTCACTTTAATCGAACTCTAGTCTGTTTGCCTATAAGTCCGGTTCATATAGGGAGGTGTGAATGCACAATTGAACTCTGATGTGGACCAAAAAAGTGAACTCTGCTCCACCTAAATACCTAGGACTCGGTCCGGTTAAAGTGAACTCTAGCACGGCTCGAATGCAGTGTGAATGCAATGGACCGGAGACCGCTTCAAAAGCAGGAAGTGGACTACAGAGCAGGGCATTCTGTGTAAATACAACCAAACCAAACGGGCATTTCTAGTGATGGGTCTGGCAACACCGATGCGTCGGCGCATGCGCTGAGCTCATAGAGCAAAACCCGTGTGGGTGCGCGTATCGCTATTTGAAAGTCACGGGACCGATACAGGAGCTGTTTCAAACAGACACTGACGCGCCAAACTGTGTTTATAAGTGTATCTGTCAACGGGATGCATCTGCCAAAATAATCTTTGATCTTTTTCAGCTCATCATTAAATTCATCAATAATTATGGAACAGCCTCAAACCAAAAGAAACGTTTCTGTCATGTGGGACCATTTGGATAACATGTCAGAAAATAAGCTTTAATTTGCTTGTTGTTTAAACCTGTTCTTAGAGTTTCCACTTCAAATTCATTTCACTCTTATGGTGTGATCACACCGAACAGCTTTTCAACCTCCAAAAAGCTCGTCACGCACGCAAGTGGACGCACTTTGTGTCCACACCAAAAAGCCAGAACGCAAAACTACTGCGAAACTGCTGCGGGTGTGTGGGAGGAGCTTACCGGTGTACCGAGTCGTCACTGCACTCCGCGAGGAGCTTTTTATTTCTGTCTCAGTAGAGCAGACTTGACTGGTCGTGAAGGACTTGTCGCGAACACACAGCTACAATGAGTTTCTCTTCCATAGTCCATGACTCCGCGGGTTTTTTCTGTGTCCCACAAACAATACGTCACATGCGCAATCGTTTCCGCGTCACTGGTTTCCGCGTCACATAGGGACTCTCCCCCTGACCCCCTCTCTTCTCCCCCGACTCTCCCTGATTGGTTGACACACCAACCAATCAGGTAGAGTTGAGCGGCGTTTGAAAGTTTGAACCGCGAAATCTTCAGCATGCTGAATGCGCGGTTTGGAGGCTGAAGCCGGTTCACGTGCACGGAAAACGCTTTCCAGCACGCTCAACACGCACGCGACGTGACGCCCGACGCCAAGACGCGGCTGGAAGCGCGTCCCCCATTGACTTTGCATGTAAACTGGACGCTCCTGCTGCTGAAAAGCTGTTCGGTGTGATCACACCATAAGTTTACTGGTGAAGATTCTCAGTCATCTAGGACATGATCAAATAAAAAAAAGGTGTTCAATCCCAGTACATTTCAAACCCAGCAGGACTCTCAGACAGAGGTTGGTCCACCCTAAGGACAAGACACCCACACACAAACAGAGTGGTGTAGTTTACGCGGTCCAGTGCAGCGAGGACTGTCCAGACCTATACATTGGGGAAATTAAACAGCCTCTTCACAGACGCATGGCTCAACACAGGAGAGCCTCCTCCTCTGGACAAAACTCAGCTGTTCACCTCCACCTCACGGACAAGGGACACTCATTTGAGGACCAGAACTTGCAAGTTTTGGACCGTGAACACAGATGGTTTGAGAGGGGTGTGAAGGAAGCTGTTTATATTAAGAGAGAAAAACCTTCTCTTAACAGAGGAAGAGGTCTCAGATTTCAACTTTTAAAAACATATAATGCAGCTTTAGGACTGATTCCCAGACGATTTTCACACCTGATGGGAACAGAGGAGCCTTGTCTGTGAATTAGACCAACAAAGACCTTAAGAAACCCCTACTGTTAAGGTGTGAGGTGTGATTTGTCAATCTACATAGGTATGTGTGTGTGTGTGTCTTATCTCAGCCTTTAAAACCTCACTCCCAAACTCTGCTCTTTGAATTGAGAAAGCTTTTCAGATGAAGAGCAAAACGTCTTCTGTTACAAATAAAGTCCAGTTGTTTCTGTATTGAACACTTTTTTTTTATCTTAGTTTACGATTCATATTATTTTCTGCAGGTCAAATATTGCATTTGTTCGAAAGAGCTTTCATACTTAAATAAATCCACCTCACACTCTTGCGGGGCTCCCCGAGCCACATGCAGCTCGCCATGCTACATGGTGGCTCTCGTGACAGGTTACAACACATCAGCACAGCCAATACATTTTTTATAATAATAATAATAAACTTTATTTGTATAGCACCTTCCTACAATGCCTTGCATTGACCAAGGTGCTTAACAGGACAGAAAATATAAAAAGCGGTACAATAAATCAGTGAAAATAGAATAAAAGTAACAGAAATAAAATGAGGCAATGGAAATAAAAAAGCTACATACTAAAATACCAAAGTAATAAAAGTTACACACTGAAAGCTTTTTTGAACAAGTGGGTCTTCAGTCTGGTTTTGAACAGAGTCAGATCAGAGGTGGCACGCAGCTCAAGGGGGAGACTGTTCCAGGCTTTTGGGCCGGCAACAGAAAATGACCGGTCTCCCCATTGTTTGTACCTTGAGCGAGGCACCTCCAGCAGGTGTTGACTGGCAGATCGTAAAGCTCTGCCGGGCTGATGGACTTTCAAAAGTTCTGAGATGTACAGAGGTGCGAGTCCATTCAGAGCTTTGAAAACAAACAGCAGCAGCTTGAACTGTATCCTGAACTGAACCGGGAGCCAGTGTAAAGAGGACAGGACAGGAGTGATGTGTTCATATTTTTGTGTGTTGGTCAAAAGGCGGGCGGCAGAGTTCTGTACAAGCTGTAATTGGGAGATGGAAGATTGACTAATTCCAACATACAAAGCATTACAATAGTCAAGTCTGGAGGTCACAAAGGCATGGATGGCCTTCTCCAGATCACTACGGCTGAGGGATGACTTTACTTTAGAGAGCAGACGGAGCTGAAAGAAGCTGGTCTTGACTCTGTTTATCAAGCTTTAAGTTGGAGTCAAGCTGCACTCCAAGATTTCTGACCACCGGGTTGAAGTGGGGGAGGGGAAAACCAAAACTGGGACTGGGAAGGATGTTGCTGGTGTCACCGGGGGCACTAAATAAAATGCATTCAGTTTTATCTGTGTTTAATAATAATAATAATAATAATAATAATGAATTCAATTTATAACTCACTTTTCATTAATGAAAATCTCAAAGTGCTACAAGGAGCAACAGAATTAAATGTCAATAAAACAAATAATAAAACAATTAAAATCAATAACAATATCAGCTAAGATCAAAAGTAGAATCATGAGGAGGTAGAGTATGCTTGGTCGAAAAGAAAGGTCTTCAAGTCGCTCTTAAAGTCAACCACAGACTGTGGGGCTCTTAGACAGTCAGGAAGAGAGTTCCACAGGCGGGGGGCAGCCACACTGAAAGCCCGGTCTCCCATGGTCCTTAATTTGGTTCTCGGAATGTGAAGGAGATTGCTGTTCTGTGACCGCAGCGAGCGGGTGGATGAGTATGGAATAAGAATATCCTTCAGATAATCTGGTGAAGTTCCGTGTAAGCATTGATGTGTAATGAGAGCAGTTTTGTACTGAATTCTGTAGGCGACAGGAAGCCAATGAAGGTTATGGAGAATGGGCGTAATATGTTCAAATTTACGAACTCTCAACAAGATCCTTGCTGCACTGTTTTGAATATATTGAAGTTTCTGAAGGTTTTTGCCAGGGATTCCAATAAACAGGGAGTTGCAGTAGTCGAGCCTGGAGGAGACAAAAGCATGGACGAGCTTCTCAGCATCGGAAAAAGTTAGGGATGGGCGAAGTCTGGAGATGTTTCGAAGATGGAAGAAGCAAGTTTTAAACAGAATGCTTAATGTGATTTTCAAATGTAAGATTGGAGTCCATTTTTATTCCAAGATTAGTAACAGAGGTGGAGAGGGGGATGTCTTGTCCAGAAAAGGAAAGTGTTGTTATAGGAGATGTTTGTACCTGGTGAGGGGTGCCAATCAGTATGGCCTCAGTCTTGGAGCAGTTTAATTGAAGAAAGTTCTGATTCATCCATGCCCTAATTGCCTCCAGGCAGGCAGAGAGGGCAGTGAGTGAAGATGGAGATGACAAGGTGGAAGATGAGGATGCTCCAGTCCTGATGTAAAGCTGTGTATCGTCGGCATAACAGTGAAAAGAAATGTTGAACTGATTAATAATTTGACCTAAAGGCAGCATGTAAAGGGAAAACAGCAGGGGCCCCAGAACCGACCCCTGAGGGACACCACAGGAGACACAAACTGTCTGGGACGTGGCGTTGCCAAGACTAACACATTCCAGCCTATTGGAGAGGAAAGATTTGAACCAGTCCAGGACTGTGTCGCAGAGACCGACCTCCACATGAAGACGGTGGAGGAGGATACTATGGTCCACAGTGTCGAAGGCTGCAGTGAGGTCAAGGAGGACAAGGATGGAGGGAGAGCCAGTGTCAGCAGCCAAGAGGACATCATTGGTAACCCTCAGCAATGCAGTCTCTGTACTGTGAGCTGCCCTGAATCCAGACTGGAACTTCTCATACAGAGAGTGTTGTTGTAGGTGATCCTGCAGCTGAGCAGCAACAGCTTTTTCCAGCACTTTAGACAGAAAAGGGAGGTGTGAAATTGGGCGGTAATTAGAAAAAATGTCGGGATCCAAATTAGATTTTTTCAGAAGAGGCCTAATGATGGCGGTTTTTAGAGGCAGTGGAACATGACCAGATTGTAGAGACTGATTTATTATTTGAGTGATAAGTGGGCCTATTGCAGAATGATTGGTTTTTATGAGAGACGAGGGGAAAGGATCCAGGGCGCAGGATGAAGGCTTCATTTTCTTGATGATGGCCTCCACCTCACTCTGAACAACTTCGTCAAAGCTGTTTAGGGTCCCAGAATGCAGACGGGTGGGTGGCACACTGAGAACGGGGAGGTTGTGGAGCTGAGATCTGATAGTGTCAACTTTGGTTTTAAAAGATGAAAGAAACAGGTCACATTTTTGAGCAGAGTCCTCAAGAGTTTGCTTAATGGGATTAAGCAGACGAGTGATTGTGGAGAAGAGCTGTTTAGAGTTTCCAGGGCAGTTGCTGATGATGTTAGAATAATATTTGGAGCGTGCTTCTTTAAGAGAAGTTTAGGTGGAGGAAGTTTTGAGAGAGCCAGTGCTTAATGTCATTTAAGCAGTTGACAAGGGTGTTTGAACTGAGTGAGAGGTTGGGATTGACTGGCAGATAGATTTGTAAATCGTCTGCATACATATGAAAAGACAGATTATGATGTGCAATGATTGATCCTAATGGCAGCATGTAAAGAGAGAAGAGGACTGGCCCCAGAATGGATCCCTGTGGTACGCCAGAGGTGAGAGGGGTTGATGAAGAGGAGGACAGATCACCTATCATGACAGAAAAAGTTTTCCCAGTCAGGTAAGATCTGAACCACTCAAGCACAGCTCCCTGGAGGCCAACCTGCTCAGACAAAACGGTTGATTAGTACCTGATGGTCGACAGTGTCAAAAGCTGCTGAGAGGTCTAACATCACCAGCAGAACAGGGTTTTTTGCATCCAGAGACAGAAGAATGTCATTCTGCACTTTGAGCAGTGCTGATTCAGTACTGTCACGGGCTCGAAAACAAGACTGAAATTTTTCAAACAGGTTGTTGTGCTCTAGAAAAGATTGAAGTTGAATAAAAACAATCTTTTCCAGGACCTTCGATAAAAATGACATATGGGAAACTGGCCTGAAATTAGAGAGAGCTGTAGGATCTAGGCCTGGTTTTTTGAGAAGAGGCCTGACCACAGCCTGTTTGAAAGCAGATGGCACATAACCTGAAGATAGACAGCTGTTAATAAATGACAAAACACGAGGACCAATTACATCAAAGGACTGTTTGAGCATTTTAGAGGGAATGATGTCCAGAGAACAGTTTGTTGGTTTCATCTGCTGAACCACCTTGATGAGGTGAGGGAGTGAAACCAGGTCGAACTCGTCAAAAACAACAGTGGTTATTGCAGACACACATGATTGGACAGTGTTTGATGGGCTGACAATGTTCTGCCTGATAGAGTCAATTTTGTTGACAAAATAGCTCTGAAAGTCGTCACAGGTAGATTGTGTGGCAGTTTTCAGAACATTGACAGAGGATTGATGACAGACTGGAGTGTGCTAAATAGCGTACTCGGCCGGTTAGAGCTGGTGGAGATTAAATTGGAGAGGTACTGTGACTTGGCCTGCTTAACAGCATTTTGATAATCACAGAGACAGTCTCTCAGTATTCCCTGGGACACATGAAGCCGGTCGCGCCTCCATTTTCGCTCTGCTTTCCTGCAGCGTTGTCGAAGAGCCTGCGTTGTTTCGTTGAGCCATGGGGGTGGTTTGTTCTTTGAAGAAGCCTGTTTGAGAGGAGCGATGGAGTCCAAGATCGTTGTGCAGGTGTGATGGAAGGAGGTGATGAAGTCCTCAGGATGTAGAGATGGGTCCAGGCTGACAGCAGAGCATAAGTCAGTGCTCTTAAAGGCATCAGTGAACTGACTTTGAGTGGATGGGGTGATGGAGCGGCAGAGATGTGCTGGGAGAACAGCCTTCGGTGCAGGAGGGGTGGAAAATTCAAATAAGATGGGAAAGTGGTCTGAAATACAGGTGTCCAGAATCTCCACAGCAGATATGTGAAGGCCGTGGGAGATAATTAAGTCCAGTGTATGACCCTGACTGTGCGTGGCCCCTGAGACAGATTGCGACAGGTTAAAAGAGTCCAGGAGGTCCTGAAACTCACATCCAAGTTGATTACTTGGGCAGCAGATATGTACGTTGAAATCTCCACAAAAAAGCAGGGAGTCAAATTTTGGCAGCAGTTCAGCCAGTAGTTCTGAAAACTCACTGAGAAAGTCCTTATTATATTGTGGTGGCCGATAAAAGAGCCCACACAGCAGAGGTTTAGCAGATTCCAGCACAAACAACATAATTTCAAAGCTGTTGTAGTTTTTCTGAGGCAACAGGCGGCACTTGAACGCATCTCTGAACACAGCAGCCAGCCCCCCCCCCCTCTTCCAAACCCGCGCGGAGCGCTCAGGTAGGAGCAGCCAGATGGGAGGAGTTCAGAGAAGGAGCTGTTGTCATGTAATTTTTGCCAAGTTTCAGTAATCAGAAACAGATCCAGACGATGAGTTGAGATCAAATCACTTAATATAAAAGTTTTATTAGTAATCGATCGGGCGTTAAACAGTGCTGCACGTACTGGAACACAGCCAGTTACATCACCCGCAGCTCGAGCGAGCGGGCGGAGGTTCTGTTTAACGCAACCTCGCTTCACAGCCCTCACCGGGGGACAAGATGGATATTGATCGCTGACGTCATGATTGACAGCAACAAGGCAGCGATGGCGATGAATCAATGAACGATGGACATCAAAGACGCTGAATTCAGGAGGTAAGTCAGTCGTAGCCGTACTGTAAGAGGAGGGATACTTTTTAAATCTCACCAGGACTCCCGCTCTTTTTCCACGTCTTTTGCGTCGCTTGTTGCGTGGCGACGTGCTGGCGTTGCTGTTTAGGAAGGCTGGAACAGACGCCAGGAAAGGTGGAGGTGGTGGAGGCTTAAAATTTCCATATTTGTCCGTAGTCGGTGCGTTGAGTAGCGAGTCTCGTATACTTAGAAGAGTTGAGCGATCATAGACCAGAAGCGAGGATGCATCGTCGATGAAAAAAAGGCAAAACATGAACAACAGTAAAAAGTACAGGAGAGCATGTAGACGGCGTAACATAAACAACGGCGCCATCTTGAAGATTTTTAAAACGTGCTGGCTCATTGTGCAATAATTGTGCTTGTTGGCTCAGGCTTCTATGATGTGGTTTCACAAATCATAGAGTGCGAAGAGAACTAAACAAGAATACACAATATAATATTGTGTAAGAGGTAAAAAAAAAAAGTCCTGTTAACCTCAGATGGATCAGCTGATCATGACCGGCCGCGTGCGTCTCAGCACATTCTGTCATCTGTAGTGAAGGACGTACAGTACAGCAGAATTACAGGGCCGGTTCTAGGCATGGTTACACGAGGGGGCAGGCGGAAATGTGAAGGGGGCATCTTCATCCATGCAGCATATTCATTGTTGAGCATGGATTTTGATATTCATTGTAATTGTTGACTTGTGTTTTCTTCGTGGGATTGGGGTAATGGCTAAAATCTGAATTTTTTTTTTTACACCTAAGTCAACATTTTCAACCATGAACACTGTCAAGCAAAAACAGAGAAACCGACTGGCCCATGTCCATCTTGAATGTCTCACTGTGGTTGCAACAACAAATTACAAATACAACATGAAGAAAGTCAAGAACATGCACCACAGCATCCGCTCATATCAGTACTAATGTACATTTTGTTTAAACAGATAATGTACTGCCTGTGTTTCTTTTCTGTTCATAGGTGGGTTGTTCAATTTTTTATTCGAGTAACTTGGGGGGATATCGCAGCTCTCTCCTTTGATCTAGGATCTTTTGAAAATAAATAATAAATAAATAAATAAAAATAGATCACTGCATTATAGGACCAGGCATGAGAAAGTCCCAGGTACATCCAGGGTAAACTCAGCCATTCTACAACTTACTCACTGTTGCTTTGTTGATAATTAATTCCTATTAATTTATTCTTTCTCATTTCTAGCCATCAAGCTTCCAGGAAGCA
>JBBPBX010002307.1:77636-91990 GCA_038048925.1 Garcialebias charrua | reverse complement strand
GTCCCTCAGGGGTCGGTTCTGGGGCCCCTGTTGTTTTCCCTTTACATGCTGCCTTTAGGTCAAATTATTAATCAGTTCAACATTTCTTTTCACTGTTATGCCGACGATACACAGCTTTACATCAGGACTGGAGCATCCTCATCTTCCACCTTGTCATCTCCATCTTCACTCACTGCCCTCTCTGCCTGCCTGGAGGCAATTAGGGCATGGATGAATCAGAACTTTCTTCAATTAAACTGCTCCAAGACCGAGGCCATACTGATTGGCACCCCTCACCAGGTACAGACATCTACTATAACAACACTTTCCTTTTCTGGACAAGACATCCCCCTCTCCACCTCTGTTACAAATCTTGGAATAAAAATGGACTCCAATCTTACATTTGAAAATCACATTAAGCTTCTGTTTAAAACTTGCTTCTTCCATCTTCGAAACATCTCTAGACTTCGCCCATCCCTAACTTTTTCCGATGCTGAGAAGCTCGTCCATGCTTTTGTCTCCTCCAGGCTCGACTACTGCAACTCCCTGTTTATTGGAATCCCTGGCAAAAACCTTCAGAAACTTCAATATATTCAAAACAGTGCTGCAAGGATCTTGTTGCGAGTTCGTAAATTTGAACATATTACGCCCATTCTTCATAACCTTCATTGGCTTCCTGTCGCCTACAGAATTCAGTACAAAACTGCTCTCATTACACATCAATGCTTACATGGAGCTTCACCAGATTATCTGAAGGATATTCTTATTCCACACTCATCCACCCGGTCGCTGCGGTCACAGAACAGTAATCTCCTTCACATTCCGAGAACCAAATTAAGGACCATGGGAGACCGGGCTTTCAGTGTGGCTGCCCCCCGCCTGTGGAACTCTCTTCCTGACTGTCTGAGGGTCCCACAGTCTGTGGTTGACTTTAAGAGCGGCTTGAAGACCTTTCTTTTCAACCGAGCATACTCTACCTCCTCATGATTCTACTTTTGTTCTTAGTTGATACTGTTATTGATTTTACTTGTTTTATTACTTGTTTTATTGACATTTAATTTCTGTTGCACCGTGTAGCACTTTGAGATTTTCATTAATGAAAAGTGCGTTATAAATTGAATTCATTATTATTATTATTATTATCTCTGTGTCCACAGGATCTCCAGCACGGTTGCGTGCTGGATGCCATTTTATTCTGAAGTTTTGGTGTTATAAAGAATCTAATGATATTTTTCCAATTAAATTCTCTCCAGAACCTGGAGCTGGTGGCCGTACACTGCGTTTTACAGATGTTTAACCATTCTTCCTCAGTTATTTGTTCCTGCATTTCTTTTTCCCATTTTTCTTTAATATATAGTGAGGAAGTTTTCTTTCCTGCCATCAGACCTCTGTATAAAGTTGAAATTATTCTACATTTTTTTCCCTCATAGGCCTTCCGAAAGACTTTAATAATTTCGCTTGTTGTGTCAGTTTTTACCTCCTTTTCATAGTAATGTCTAATTTGTAAGTACCGATACCTTTCTTGCTCTTCCAATCCAAATTTTTCCCTTAGATTCTCAAAACTCTGCAGCTTACCCCTTTCAATCATCTTACACATCACTGTTATACCTTTATTTGCCCACTGTTTAAACCCTTTATCATGGGTACCCGGTATGAACCTTGAATCCCAAGCAAACCAGCTCAAGATCCTTGTTTCTTTTTCCAATTTATATCTATCTACCACTGTGTTCCATATTTCAATTGTAGTTTTGGTTATTGAATCCAGTTGATTTTCTAATTTGCCCAATAATGTTTTGTGAGATATTAAATTTCTCACCTCTATACCTTTCATATCCATTTCCAGGCTTTTCCATTTTGAAACATGTTCATCATTGCACCAGCATATCAGAGGTCTGAGTTGTGCTGCATAAAAATATTCTTTGAGACTTGGTAGAGCCAAACCTCCTTTATCTTTTGGGAGCTGCAGAGTTTTGTATCTAATCCTGGGTTTCTTCCCTCTCCATATAAACCTCGAAATCCACTTGTCCCATTCTATGAATTGATTTTGTGGGATTATCACTGGCAAGGATTGGAACAAGTATAAAAGTCTTGGTAAAATATTCATCTTAATTATCTTTATTCTTGATCCAAGATCCAAACCAACTCCTGACCATCTATCCAAATCTTTCCTAATATGTAAGTTTATTTTTGTGTAGTTTGCGTCATAAAGTGTATCTATTTTTTTGTAAGGTTTACCCCCAAGTATTTCATACATTTTTCATTCCACTTCAGATTGAATGCATCTCTAATCTCTTGTGATGGAGAGTAGTTTATTGATAGAATTTGTGTTTTTGTAACATTAAGTTTGTATCCTGAGAAGCTTCCATAGTTCTCTAAGAGTCTCATTGTTTTTAGGAAACTAACATTAGGTTGTTTTAAAAATAATAATACGTCGTCTGCAAATAACCCTATTTTGTGTTCCTCCCTTCCTATTTCCACTCCTTTCACATCATCTTCTTGTCTGATCATCTGTGCAAGTGGTTCAATAAATAATGCAAACAGACTTGGGGAGAGACAGCAGCCCTGTCTTGTACCTCTCTCCAGTTTTATTCTTCCTGTCAGACTACCATTTATTTTTATTCTTGCTGTTGGTTCCTGGTATATTGATTTAATACAATTAACAAATTTTTCATTGAATCCAAATTTTTCTAGTACTTTGTACAGGAATGTCCAATTTACACTGTCAAAAGCCTTTTCTGCGTCTACACTTACTAAAATCATGCTGTCTCCGTTCCTTTGTATATGATCTATAACATGTAGGGTTCTTCTTATGTTATCTTGTGTTTGTCTATTTTTAATAAAACCAGTCTGGTCCTCTTCAATCAGATCCTGCATTATATTTTCTAATCTCTTGGCTATGATAGAGGTGTAAAGTTTATAATCCACATTTAGGATTGATATTGGTCTATAATTGTGACAATATTCCTGATCTTTACCTTCCTTTGGAATAACAGAGATAATAGCTGCTTTCCAGGAGGGGGGGATTTTACCTGTCTTGAGACTATAGTTAAATGAATCATATAGGAGTTGGATTAACTCCTCTTTAAAAGTTTTGTAGAATGATGCCCCCAGTCCATCTGCTCCTGGTGATTTCCCCGGTTTAGCCCGACTAATTGCATTTTTTATCTCTTCGGCAGTTATTTTTGAAGTCAGCATCTCATTTTGTTTTCTACCTATTGCTGG
This sequence comes from Garcialebias charrua, assembly GCA_038048925.1. Taxonomy (NCBI): domain Eukaryota; kingdom Metazoa; phylum Chordata; class Actinopteri; order Cyprinodontiformes; family Rivulidae; genus Garcialebias; species Garcialebias charrua. Next base: position 88,789 of record JBBPBX010002307.1, on the reverse strand, counting down.
TAGATCTAATGTGTCCAAAAACTCTTTCATGGCCTCCTCCCCCTCCAATTGAGGTTGGGTGTATAAGTTTATATAGTACTCCTCAAATATCTTTTGAATTTCTTCTGGTTCATATTGAATTTCATTGGTCAGTGGGTCTCTTATTTTATTTATATTGCTTAATGCCTGCTGTTTCTTTATACGTCTAGCCAGGTCTTTAGTAGCTTTAGGTCCTCCTTCATAAAATGTCTGCCTTGTAAATCTAGCTTTCCTTTCCACCTCCTCCAACAGGATTTCATCTATTTTTCCTCTGGTTTCTTTAACCAGTTTCAATGTTTCTGGATCATTTGTTTGTTTATGCTGTTGCTCCAATTTTTTCAGCTCTTCAATTTGTCTTTGATATGTTTCTAACCTATTTTTTTGTATAAATGCTGTGTATGAAATAATCTTTCCTCTTATTACTGCTTTCATAGTGTCCCATAAAATTGTCGGATCTACTTCTCCATTGTCATTTTCTTCCTTATATCTAATAATTTCCCCTTTTACTTCCTCTACAAATCCCTTATTATTTAATATTCCTTCATTGAGTCTCCATACGGTATTTTTCCTCCTGTTATTCAAATTAATTTTTAGGTAGATTGCACTGTGATCTGAGACATCTGTTACCCCTATCCTGCATTCCTTCACTCTAAATAAGTCTCCCTTATTCATTAATATGTAGTCAATTCTAGAGTATACTGCATGTGGTACTGAATAGTGAGTGTAATCCCGGTCTAAGGGGTGGAGTTCTCTCCATACATCCAATATTTCCACTTCTGAAATCATGTTATTCATATACCTATTGATTTGTTTTTTGCTTTCTTTCCTACTTGTTGTGTCTAATCCATAATTCAATACCACATTCCAGTCTCCACAAAGTAACAATATCCCTTCTGCTTCCGAACTTAGAAGATGAAATATTTTTTCAAAAAACGTCTTTCCACTTTCTGGGGGTGCATACACATTAAACATTGTTACTAGCTGGTTTTCTAATTTGCCTTTTATTATTATGAACCTCCCTTCCTTATCTCCAATTTTCTTGATCATTTCAAACTTCAAAGTATTTGCAATTAGTATCATCACTCCCCTTTTGTGCTTTTGTCCAAAAGAACTGGAAAATGAATTCCTGTAACCTAATTTTTTAAATTTGTCATGTTCCTCTCTGGATAAATGTGTTTCCTGCAAAAAGATAATCTGCATCTTCTCTTTTCTAAACTTAGTTAAGACTTTATTTCTTTTCTTGACATTATTTAGGCCGTTAACGTTCAATGACACCACCATTATTTCATTATTTTCCATTGTTTATATCCCTTAAAATATTTCTCAACTTCTCCATTGCAATACTAACTACTAACCTTTTCCCCCAAAAAAAACTTAAACTAAAAAAAAAACTGAACTCCCTGACAAAAATGGGCCTTATTCCCCTAAGGCCCTGTCCTCCTGTTGGGAAGGGTGGGGGGTAGCCTGTTGTGTACAAAGGGCCCCCCCTAGCGATTTGAGGTAAACCTAAAACAGGTGTCCCCATCCTACTAGGTAAGTCCAACAGTCACTGTTTTAACAGATCTCCCTGTCGATTTCTATATAAATATTAGAGAAATCTGTTTTATATAAGAAATAATAATAAATAGGGGGGGGGGTGGAGGTAAGGGTGTTATAATTTCTCAAATAAGTCTGTCTTAAGATGTCCCATCTGTTGTATTTAAAATAAGAGAGGCTGGCAATTAAATTATAACATAAACATATTTCTTAAGAGTCAAATAAACGTATAATTATTTTCCTTTAAATAACTATAACAGTTAACTTATTAAGTCATGTCTTTATTTTAATAACTCTGTTCAACCAACCCCCTGTTTCTTTTTCTTTTTTTTACTTTGGATTACAGACAGGAAAAGCTTGTTACCTCCGTGTCTCCCCCTCACGTCCCCCTCTCCGTTTCTCTTATGAACAAAGTTTCTTCATCTTTTAAACTCCTGCAGCCTGGCCCTCGCTCGGCTTCCAGCATCTTGACTCGGTCCCTCTGCAGCTGCGGTCTCTCCCTCCGTGCGCTTCATTCCAACGCGTTGCCATGGCAACACATTCCTGATCCTCTCCTCCAACGATGGTCCGCTGCTGTCCTCCTCCTGTGTCTCCAGCCCTCGTCTCCTCATCTCTCGTGCTGCGTCCTCCGCGTTGTCATACGTCATGATCCCATCCGACCAGTGGATTCGTATCCTCGTCAGTGGCGTCTGGAAGCGAATCTTTTCCTCTTTCAGCTTCTTTTTAATCTCAGAGTAAGACTTGCGTTTCTTCATCACCTCCGCGGGGTAGTCGTGATCAAAAAATATCTGCTTCCCTTCAACTTGAATCTTTTTTTTTTTCCAGACTTTGGCCAAGATGTTTTCTTTGGTTTCATACTTCAGAAAGTTGACCACTATAGACCTCGGAGTTGCTCCCTGCGGTGGTTTCTTCCCGGTGCTTCTGTGCGCGCGCTGTATTTGTAGATCTGTTCCCTCCGGCAGTTCCAGCTCTCGGCGCAGAAGCGCGTCCACCCGCTCTTGCACAGATTCACCGTCTTGTTCGGCCAGATTGTAAATTCTCAAATTAGAGCGTCTTCCGTGTCCTTCGACTGCAGTCAGCTTCTCCTGAAGTTTGGTTTGCTGTTTGAAGAGATTCAGAATGGCCTCCTTCGCCTCCGTGTTCCACTCCTCCAGCTCTGAGATCCGACTTTGCGCCTCTGTGAGGTCCTGTCGCTGTTGCTGTAAATCTGAGACATTCTGCGCAACTTTTTTACAATTTCTTCTTTAAATCCAGTGAACTCCCGTTTCATCTCTTCTTTAAATTCTTCTTTGAATTTTGTGAAGTCCTCCTTAATTCCTCCTTTGAGGTCCCGTATTTCTTTTGCGAGTCCCTCCATTGTTTGGAGTCGCCATTTTCTGGATCCACCTGTTTCATTTCAGGCTCTTGATCTTCTTGGTTTTTGTTCATTTTTCTCGTTATTATTCTCTTACGTCCTCCACTCATTTCGTAAAAAAAAAGAGTTTATATTTCTTTACATTATATTTGGGAGGTTTCTTTTTTCTCTTCGACTTGAGAGCTCTCACTCTATGCTGCCATCTTGTTCCACGTCAGCCCGGAAGTCACACATTCATTCTAATGCTGAAGTTGTCCCATTGTTTTCAATGGGCGACGCGTCATGTTCAAACAATGATTATGCAGCGTGTGACCACGCTCAATGTGCTGACCCAAACAGGGAACAGGCTGGAGTAAGGAGATCTGCTCGTTTACAAAACGTGCATCCCCCCAACCCATGACCCCCAACAAAAGGAGGAAAAGTAGGCACTTTGTTCAGCCTTTATCTAATAATGACAGCAGATTGTCTCTGCTTCCAAACACTCTTGATCAGAATAGTATGGAGGTACGTCTGTGGGAAGGTCCTCTTCCTAACCTGGTTGACCTTCAAAGGACCACTGAAATCAAGGTCTCTGAGGGAGAGCTGGTTCCACCACCTGCTCCTCTCCAGGGACTGTCTACGTCACCAGAAGGAACAGTTTCAACAATTAGGCTTAGAACTGTGGCTAATTTTAGCTTGGTGGCGGAGAAGAACAGACTGATGGCCTCAGGCCTGCCAGAGAATGTGGTAAAAACCATTCAAAATGCACGTGCTATGTCAACACAGTCTCTCTATGCACGGAAATGGCATATTTTTGAAGCTTGATGCACAGAAAGAAATATTATTTCTTATTCATGTGACCTGGCTCAGCTCCTCACCTTTCTTCAGGACTTGCTGGAGAAAGGTCGCTCTTTCTCAACGATTAAAGTGTTCCTATCTGCAATTTCATCTTGTCACGAAGGCTGGGGAAGCAGGACACCTGGTGCGTATCCGCTCATAATAAGATTTATGAAGGGCGTGCTAAGGAGGAGGCCCCCGAGTAGGATTTTGACCCCTGGATGGGATCTTAGCATGGTCTTGGGGGCTCTCTGTGATCCCCCATTCGAACCATTGAGCGACATTAAGATAGACTTATTATCTTACAAAACCGCTCTTCTCCTGGCTCTTTGCTCGGCAAAACATGTGGGTGACCTCCACGCTTTGTCCGTACATCCAATGTGCACCAGGTTCGCCCCTGACGGGTCAAAGTTCACCCTAAGGCCTAATACTGCATATATTCCCAAAGTTTTGACTTTAAACCCCAGAAGTCTGGACTTTGAACTCTCTTCTTTTCCACCTGCTCCTATCCTCACTCAGGAACAGGAAAGGCTGAAGGTTCTCTGCCCCGTGAGAGCTTTAAGCACTTACATGCAGAGAACAGCTGAATGGAGAAAAACAAATCAACTCTTTGTGTGCTTTGCTGCACCAGATACGGGTAAGGCCCTATCAAAACAGCGCCTCTCACACTGGGTGACTGAGGCCATTAAAAGGGCGTATAGTAGCAAAGGTCAACAAGTACCCTCTGGAGTGCGTGCCCACTCTACTCGGGGCTTGGCCACCTCATGGTCACTGTTCAAGGGTGTACCAGTTGCAGACATCTGTGCTGCTGCGAACTGGAGTTCAATGAACACGTTTGCAAAGCATTACAGTTTGGATGTTACTGCGTGTGATGTCACTCAGGCTGTCCTTTCTAACACACAGTAGAAAGCGACCTTGAGATGCCTATTGAATAAGGCGGACGTTCACACTAGGATGCATTTTACTGAGCATTTCAAGGGCGTGAATGAATTACGTTCCCATAGTGATATGTTGCACCGAGTGACAAGACTGATAAGGGAACTGAAAGTTATGCACCATAACTCATGTTCCCTGAAGGAAGGGAACGAGGTGCAACATACCTGGCCCTTTCAATGCTGAAAGCTCGGTGAAGTGCATTCTGGAGATCGATGGATGGGCGTCAGCGGCTTAAGTACTCAGAGGGCGTGGCCTCTGGCGCAACGCTGACGCCCCTGCCGTAAAGGCGTGCTTGTATTCCTTCAGGTAAAACTGCGCGGGTGCAATTTCCCATAGTGATATGTTGCACCTCGTTCCCTTCCTTCAGGGAACATGAGTTATCGTGCATAACTTTCAGTTTCTGTTGTCCACCCTCTCCCACGCCCACTCGTTTGAGGCAGTCATGGCCAAAGTGCATGGTTCAAAAATATCCCAATTCATGCCCAGTAAGGTGGGGGAGAGGGTGGACTCCAAAAACCATCTGAGCACCATCAAACATAGCGCCCCCCCCACACACACACACACACACACATCTTCCTCAAATCTAACGAAATTGGTGTCAAACGTTTGTGCAGCAAAACTTCGTTTGTGCAACTATCATTTAAAATATATTAATAAATGTTTCCAGAGGTCAAAATGTACAAAATACAAAACAGTACAATGTTTGATATCACCCCCTGGTGAGCCAAGATACAGGTCACTGGGTTTAATTTTAGAGGTGTTGTAGTACTACTTCAAAATGAATTTGTCCGTGTTAAAATGAATCTTTTCATGTTCATAGTTCAGCACCTATGCATTTTTAAATGAAATTCACAGTTCCAACATGAACAGACTTTTGTTGACCTTTGATGACCTCTGAAAACTTTTGTTAATATCTTTCAAATGGTAGCTGCACAAATGAAAATTTTTGCTGCACAAACGTTTCGTTAGATTTGAAGAAGGTGTTGGAGGGTGAGGGCAACTTCACTCAGGTCTAACAAACTAGTTGATCCACTGTGAGAAGGTGCCATTTATAAGACTGAGTTTGTTGCGGCTCCTCACGCTGATAAAGCCTTTTGGAGGAACAACAAAATGTTTCTTCAATAAGAAACCGTCCAGGGGCAGCAAGGTGGTGCAGTTGGTAGAGCTGCTGCCTCTCAGTGAGCAGGTTACCCTGATTCAAGTCCTGGTCCGGGTGGGTTTTCTTCGAGTACTCCGATTTCCTCCCACAGACCAAAAACATGCATGTTAGACTGATTGGTGACTCTAAATTGTCTCTAGGTGTGAGTGAGAGAGTGAATGGTGGTTTGTCTCGTGTCCCTGTGATGGACTGGAGACGTGTCCAGGGTTTCCCCCACCTCTCGCTCAGTGATGGCTGGACATGGGCACCAGCGACCTCTGCAACACGAACAGGAAGAAGCGGGTAAAGATAATGGATGGATGGAAACTGTCCAGAGGGCGGGGCTTAACTTAGGTTTTAGTTTGTTCTTTTGCATCTGCCTCATTTTCAACTTCACAAAAAACAAGATCGCTTTATGTCTGAAGAAAATCTTTATTGAATCTCAAGCAGAAACGTACACGTTAATCCCTTATTGCTCGTTGCTTTCTGAATCCAACTCATCCAAAGCATTTATTATTATTATTATTCGTTTTCCTTCTCTGAAAATCACTGGGTGGTAGTCCTGTCACATTGTGTGACTGAGGGAAGGTGGCCTCTTTCTCATGAATCCTGTCCGCTCCTATATGTTACTGCTATTTCATAACCACAAGTCTCATTCACATTTCACGCACTATTCTTCCATTTCTCATGGATCCTGATTGTACTACTGTCAGTTGTGGTTTTATGGCTGAAAGCTTGAGGTTTTAGCTGTTGTACGAACAGCCACTCTGTCATTCTTCACCAAAACAAGAAATCAAAAACAACCACAAAAAGAAAACCCAGCAAAATAAAAGCTATTTTTCTGAATATATATACATATATATTGTTTAATTGATAAGTACTAATAATGTTAGCGGCTATATAAACATGTGAAAACACAGTTAAACTGAGGAATTATTGCCTTGATATTTTTTGCATGATAAGGAATGTGATAAATTGAGATCAAGTGGGTCTGGATACATATCCACACAATACATTTTCCAGACAAATGGCATGCAAGACACAGGAGACACATTCAGTGAGGGAACAGAAACATTTCTAAACACTGCACAACGGGAACATTTACCACACGGACGATGTCGAGTGCCCGAACAACAATGACTTTACGGAGAACGCGAGACAGCGTGTGCAAAGTTTGACATAAATTTCAGACACGTTTTTAACACACAACATGGAACTTTTAGGAGCACATCTTTTGTGATATATTTAAAATATGGCTTATCAAGTCATTTTTTTATAACTTTTTTTTTTGGTGATATTTTGCCTACTGTGAGTTTATTTATGTACAAATTGAAAGAAGGAAGTGGTTAATTGTTGTTCAGAGTTGCAAGAGAGCTTCACAGCTGTCGCGGAGGAGAGAAATCAACGTTTAAAACTTCTCGGAAAGAGAAGGATAAACCGTCCGACATGTATCTTCTCTGCTTGTTGCTTGTTTAACATTCGTCACACATTCACCTGGCTGTTGAGTCAGTTTAGGTTCTGTTTTTTTTTATATATATTTGCACTATTGGTCATTAAAAGAAGAGCACGTCATCAGCTCTAACTTCACTTCAGTCATTATTGTGTCATTTGGCGGGGTAGGGGTGTTAATTGATCAAATCATGACTCAAGCCAGCCCTGTGAATGTAGCCACTGAGCTCTATACTCAATAATGTTACATCAGCTACTTCTTCAGCATGTCTTGCAGTGGGCCTGGCAGGTACTTCATCACCGTATCCATGATGCTCTCCTCCTCTTCTTCATCGCCACATCCGGCCGGCACGAGCTTCTTGGGTCGGGTCAAGCTGCCCTCTGCAGGCTCCTCCGCAGCAGCTGCCGCCTCGGCTTCGGCCACCTCACGTTTTTTTATCCCATACTGGTGGTCAGAAACAGAAGTTTAATATAGATGTGAGTATAAAGTTAGAGAATCATTAAGGGTCATTTTGCTGTAAAAAATAAAATAAAATAAAATTATAAAAAATGAACAAATATGGGAAAAGTAGCTTATTTGGCCCAACTGAGAAAGAAGTCAAGGAAACGTCCCTCATACTGTGTGAGCTTTGATGAGAAGGGCCCCATGTCCACTTCAGCAGCAACACATGATACAACCCGGTAAAAAAGCCTGTGTATACCAAGTACCTAGTAATCACTAGGTACATACCAGGAAAGCACTAGGCACATAACAGGTACCATATGTACATATTACATATACATATGTAAGTTTAGATGTGTATGTATGTACAGTATACATATACTGTATAGGTTAATAGTGAACGTAGTACTACCAACCATCTTGTGCATGTTCATGTTGTCTTTTTCCAAATTTGTGTATTCTGCTTCTTTTTTCATTATTTCATGTGCGTTTTTTCCCCCCTGTATAATTACAACATGCTACTGGATGCTTCGTATTTCACACCTGGGATTGTCTGTCTGTCTGTCTGTCTGTCTGACTGACACCTACCTACCCACCTACCTACCTACCCACCTACCTACCTACCCATCTACCTAACCCTACCTACCTACCCACCCACCTACCTACCTACCTACACCTACCTACCTACCTACCTACCTACCTACCTACCCACCTACCTACCTATCTACCACCCGCCTGCCGACCTACCTACACCTGCCAACCTACCTATCTATATCCACCTACTTACCTACACCTGCCTGCCGACCTAAGCATACTTACACCTACCTACCTACTGACTGACTGACAGACCAACATGTAACAGGTGCATGCTGGGTAAACACTAGCAAGATATATAACAGGTCCATACCAAGTAGACTTACAAAATAGTGCATAACAGGCAAGCACTGGGTACATACTGGGTGAATACTACAAATCTAGGTAGATAAAGGTACATACTGGGTGAATACTACAAATGTAGGTAGATAAAGGTACATACTGGGTGAATACTACAAATGTAGGTAGATAAAGGTACATACTGGGTAAGGACATAACAGGTATTTAAGTCCTGGGTATGTTCCAGGTAAGTTCCTATGCACTGGGCTCTGTTATGTTTGTTACTTAAGATTCATTCAACTTATCCAAGCTCACATTTTAAAAATGTCTATAGTGACAGGAAAAAGCAATGCCAGGATCTGCAACAACAATAATAAATTACAGAATAGCAACATAGTTAATGAACTGCTTCACGCTGTAGTGGCTCTTACAATCAACCCTCGATGGCCAAGTGTTTCTATAAAAAGTCCCATTTCTTATGATCAGCTGTCTTTGGTCCTCTCTCTTATGAACAGTATGCTGATCCACCTCTGATCTATTTTTAAACAGTCAGGCAAAAATAACACAAACGTAGGAAAAGCAGTGTGAAAATAGTCTGCATCAAAAGCACTCAGATAAAAATGAGTTTTACTGTCACGCAGACCAGAAACTGAAGCCTTCAGAAGCAACAGCATCAAAAATCAGGATGTAAACTAGAGTCTTTTAAATTTCTCTACATCTGATGTACAATTTAGTTTTAAAACAAGTTTATGAATGCATTCTGTGTATTTTTACTTAGTTCTGGTAGCTGCTGTCGTACAATAAGAGACAGACTGTGGTTCAGATACAGATGAACTGGCTCCACTCAGACACTTTGTGGATCTTCATACCTTGTCTCTGATGCCTTGCCTCATCGATTCTCGCTCTGCCTCCATCTTGGCATATTTGGCCTTCCTCTCCTCCTCCTGCTGCCTCAGCGCCTCCTGTCGCTCCTCCTCTTTCTTGGCTGCATCAGGGTCTTCCTCCTTCTCCTCTCCACCCAGCATCTTGCCAACATCAGGGGGACCCCCTGAGAGAAAGAGACAGAGAGGAACATAAAGTTTTTAAAAAAAAACTACCCTGACAGATAACACAAGAAAAATTAAAATCTGACGTTAAAAACTATTTTAATTTTAAAATACAGTATTAAACTCGTACAAGTTTCCTATAAAAACTGTTTGTTTTGGCAGAGAAGTTTTTTCTAGTCACAAACAGCATTGGCAACTTTGGTTCTCAACCAGAAGATCATTTTCCAGGCAACTGTGGCACCATTTCAGGGAACTAAAAGACTAGTTTGGTCTAATGGTGTAAGATATTTTGCTAATAGGCATTGTTACAACAAAGACATGGTTGTAGAAAGTACTCAAATACTGTACTTAAGTAAAGGTACAAATAAACAGTCAAAAATGTACTCTAGTAAAAGTAGAAGTACCATATTAATGTTTTACTTAAGTAGAAGTAAATAAGTACTTGCTTTTAAAAATACTTAAAGTATTAAAGTAAAAGTACTTGCTGAATGTATTACCAAATGCAATGGTCTACAGTATCATTAAGTGTGCTACTGTATATATATTTTCTGTAATACATTAATAGCGTTGAGCCATTTTTATGATCAATGTTGCAGATAATACATGTTTTTATTGTGTTTACTCTGTGACACAGTTCACACTTGGACTTGTGATTCTGTACTACATATACATGAAAAATGTACTTAAGTACAGTAACAAAATATTTCTACTTAGTTACATCCCACCACTGATATTTATTTATACATACATTATACATTTTATACTATATATAAAAGTACTTTATTATTCCCAAAGGAAAATTAAATGGTGTAGCTCATTATCCTCGTTTCATTAAGAGATGTTATTGACGGATGGGCAGGAAGGATTTCTTGTAAAGGTCCGTCACACAGCAGATCCAGAAAAACTGGCCCCAGATGCTGTCTGATCCACCCAGCCATACTTGACTGGCCTCTTGGTTCCCTCAGGCTGCAGGACCGCCCAATGGCGGGCAGAACTCCTCCCAGAATGATGGCCACTCCTCTCAGCAGCTGCTGAGCTCCTTGTCGCTGCGGACAGCCGACTGCAGGTGTCGAGAGACGATATGGGTCCTTCTGTTGTCACAAGCCTTGTTTCCTGCTAGTTCCAGGATCTCAGTGGTCAGGCACTCTAGCACGGCTGGCAGGAAGACGGGAATGCATCCACAGCACCTCCTTTTCAACTCATTTGAGATTTGGGGCTGTAGCTGAGGTATTGTTTGAGCTTTTGAGATGTTGGTCAGCTGCTTCCGGTTGTGTAAAACACCTTGTTGTTATGGTTACACATCATAACAAATGTCCAAAAAAAAAAAAAAGTTTCAGTAAAAATCCTTCCAGCTGCACCGCATCTGATGCCAGATGAAACAATCACCCAAAAAGTGTAATTTACATCCAGCAAAACAGGAATTAAAGATTCCAAAGACAAAATCTCTGAATGAATGTAACAGAGCTACTCCAATATGCAGCACCTTGAGCCACACAATTCTAGATTCCATATACAGTACAGTACAGTATATTTTATATATATATA
>JBBPBX010002307.1:60524-77511 GCA_038048925.1 Garcialebias charrua | reverse complement strand
TTATAAAGCCTTTAAAACAACCACATCTGCAACAAAGTGATGTAAACATGAAATTAAGAACATTTAAAGACAAAAAAAAAATAATTTATTTTATTTTTTTAAATACAGTAATTTCATATTTTTATTAAATATGATACGTTCGTAGGTCCCGTTGTTCGTAGGTCGATGGAGTCGTAACTAGGGGGTTTTGGGTTTGCTGTATATATAGGTTGTTCCCGACTTACGACGTCATCGACATACAACGTTCCGGACTTACGAGCTGACTAACGAACAGTAAAGTTGTACAGAAAATACAGCACTGGTATGTGCTTTCAGATGAAAGTGTGTTAGCTAACCGTTTGTAAACAAAGTTCTGTGCATGTTTATGAACCAGTATGTACGTTTGTGTTGAAAAACGGGTGTTCGGCGCAGCGCTAGCATACATTTTCCGACTTACGACCAAAAATCCGGACTTACGAGCGACACGTGTTTCGGGTTCCGACATACGAATTTTCGTCTTACGAGCGACTCGTAGGAACGGAACTCGCTCGTAAGTCGGGGACAACCTGTATATATATATATATATATATATATATATATATATATATATATATATATATATATATATATATATATATATATATATATATACACACATGTATATTACTAATCATAATTACTGAATAATAGTAATAACTTAATAATATATATACTGAATACTGTAATAGTAATAACTTAATAATATATATATATATATACACTACATATACATATATAAAAATATATGGACAGTTTATGATGTCTCCAAATGCAAAGGCTATGCCTTTTTATTTATTTTGTGTTGAAAACATAAATAAAACACTCAGATCTGTCACTGCATGTTTTTTTAAGCCAGTTGTCAGGAAGATTCTGCCAAAACTTGAGCAAATGAGACACAAGAGGAGTAGAAAATAAACTGAAGACAATAAACTTATAGGAAATATCATTACACAGCAAAACTATAGTTCGTGAAAAACAAGAAAAGAGGGGGAGATACTCATCAAAATCATTTTGTCCAATTAGCTGAGCTGCTTCAGCAGTTTATGAGCAACACCCGGAGGAGGAGAGAGAAAAAGCTGAAGAGGAAAAAACAAAAAAAGAAACAGATGGAAAAGGAAGGGAGAAGAGGCTGAGAGAGGAGGCGAGGGGGGAGGTAAGAGCTGTCCGAGTAGACAAAGTAAATAGCTATATATATATATATATATATATATATATATATATATATATATATATATATATATATATATATATATATATATATATATATATATATATATATATATATACAGGGAACNTGAATACATATTTAATAAGCTTCAACAAATTATCAGTTAACCAAGTGATTTTGATCAAATATCTCAACAAAAAGACAAATGCATTGATCAGTCAGGGGTCATTTACAAACCCTCCACACACAGGAAACATACAGAGGTGGATGAAAAGAGAAATAATTTTATTTTTATTAATATATTCTGGAGCACAAACACAGAGCAGCTAAGTCCAAATGGCTCCACGCTGTGAATGTGTGCGACCATTTGACGCGTTTCTTCCTTCTCCGTGTTCAGTGGATCATCTCTGCCCTTCAGACAGACCTGCAGCAGCAACAAGAGACGTTCTTCCAAAAGTCAGCCCGCTCATTTGCATAATCTTATATAAAGCTGCAGAGGGCTGTGATTTTAGCTCCATGATTAAAATAAACTCGTCCCAGGGATTTAAATTACACGGTTTTTTTAAATGCTGAAAGAATTAGCAAGAAATGGAAACAGGCTGCAATTCTCCATCAGAATCTTTGCGTCTAAGAAAAAGTCTGAAAATCTGTATATCCATATGAACAAATGTTGATTTACGATCGTTTGGTAGATTACAAGTGACGCAGTGACTTTCTGTGCAATTACAGTACATGAAAAATCAAGATGCTGAAGAAGAAATAAATAAAATAAAAATTAGACAATTTTGAGGTCCTATTTGCAACATTTCAAATTTTAGCCTCCTTTATCTCAGTTTGTTTAAAAGGGACAACGCACGGTTATCAACAGAACTTCAGGCAAGGTTTGGCCACAAACAATCATTTTCATGTGCAGTTTGTGGCAGATTGATGGTGTAAAAGCTAAAGAAGATAAAACACATAAAAATTAAAAACATGTGTAGATACGTATTAAGAAATCTCACAAGTTCATGGTCGCCTTTGGAAGAAACAAAAGATAGTCCCAAGAAGAGAAAGCTAGTATATTCAGTATAAACTTGACAAATTCTACATAAAAGCCAAACATTTTCACATTATGTTCACCAGAGCAACAAAATCTATATACCGGTATTTAAAATTTTTTAAAAAAATTCTTGTTTAAATAATCTTTGCATTGCATTTTTCTGGATGTTTGTGTTCAACTGCTCGGACAATATGTCAGATGCAGACAGGAATGTTCAGATGAGGTTAACTAGGTTTAGTTAACCTCATCAGATTGTTTCTGTCTGCAACTTGAGGTTTAAAGTGCTCTTCAGTTGGTATATGTGCATACTGTACTGTATAAAAACACATTGACGTTAATCCCAGGCGTCCTCGACTGCTCACATTTGCCATCAATTATTTCAGTACATATCTATTCTATAAAAACCACTTCATTCTAGTTGTTGATATAAAGGTTGTGTAATAAAATGTTTGTCTAAGCAAAATATTGTTTCATGGGAATCGCCAGCAGATTAGAAAAAGAGGATCGTTAACGGGCCCGCACGCTTAGTGACAATTTTTTTCATTACTGTATTTTGAAATCCAAAGTAAACTTTCATGCATCTGTATTCTTGAGACCTGAGGTATCTAATCTGACGCGATGTGAGCAGAAAGTGTCGAACTACTTCAGAGCAGCTGCTGAGTCCTGCAGCTGCAGAAATGACTCACAAAGAGCCACGCAGTTAAACCAGTGTTCTCATATACGTCCTGAAAAAAAAACTTTGACTTGTTTTTAGGTGATTTAGGATGATAATAACCAAATCTGGTCTGAGTTTTGCAAAAATATTGTTACCAGATCCATCCATCCATCCATCCATCCATCCATCATCTTTACCTGCTTCTTCCTTTTCAGATTGCGGGGTCACTGGTGCCATATCCATCTATCTATGAGTCTTTTATTCTATTTTAAACTTAAACTGTCAGAGGTTTTAACCATATCTTCCACCTGTGACGTTTAAGTGTCTTTGTGATTTTTTTTATTTAAAACTTGCATTGTATTTGATGTTTTATAAATGGATGTTTTGTTGTAAATATTTTAATATTACCGTTACTGTTCTTAAGACTGTGCTGCTGTATTTGCATACTGCCCAGGACATTCTTGTAAAGGAGATTAATATTCTCAATGGATTTCTTCCTGGTAAAATAAAGGTTTAAAAAAATAAATATAAAAAATCCCTATGGGAGAGGCAGGGGACGCCCTGGACATGTCTCCAGTCCATCACAGGGACACAAAGAGACAAACAACCATTCACTCTTTCACTCACACCAATTTAGAGTTACCAATCAGCCTAACATGCAGGTTTTTGGTCTGTGGGAGGAAACTGGAGCACAGGGAGAAAACCCACGCATGCATGGAGAGAATATGCAAACTCCACTCCACCCAGAAAGGCCAACTGGGCCAGGATTTGAACCTGCAACCTTCTTACTGAGAGGCGGCAGCTCTACCGACTGAGCCTCGGGTCCGTTTGTTTAAATAAGAATAAATCCAAGTGGGAAAAGCTGTTTTCTTCTGCTTGGCCGTTGCTTTTATAGCACTAAAGGAGAAGAAAGAGATGTTGTCCGTGTGTGTGTGTGTGTGTGTGTGTGCACATGTGCTAGATGCTGTTTTGTCTGTTAGCAAAACATCATGAATAGCTAAGAGCTTTTAAAAGAAACTGTCACAAAGTAAACACCGGATGTATGTACAACTGATTATCTTTTGGAGTGACCCATTTTAGGATATAGATGCCACTAACTTAGCCTACATTAGAAGTAATCAGTTGAACAGATACATGTAGTCCTCGGGTTACGACGGTCTCGAGTTACGACGTTTCGTTGTTACGACACATCTCCCATTTACTACGAACAGCCTTTTTTCGAGTTATGCAGCGGCCGCTGCAGCGGAAGAATACAGTATTGTACTGTACGTGGTGCGGCGGCGGAGGGATACAGAGGCGGAGGGATACACAGGCGGAGGAATACAGAGGCGGAGGAATACGTTACGTACTGTAAACGCTCTGGGCCGAGGTTAACGGCGGTTTTACGTCGTAAACGTAATAGAGAATACGGCCGATGGATGGAGGAATACGGCGTCACCAGCATCCCAGTAGGCCATAACTCTTTTTGCCCTTCATTATGGCTCCCAAATGTATGTGTTTTTTGATAATTATGTAGGGTACTGTGTTAGGATAGGCTAAGTGCTTGGTAATACAGTACTGCATGTATATGGTGCAGTATGTACGCATATTACCTATATTTCGACTTATGTCGAAAATCGGTTTACGCCGCCGCGTAGGAACCGATCTATGTCGTAAGTCGAGGACTACCTGTATTAGGCTGACATTTGGGGTGGTAGTAGATGAGAAATATTCTCAACACATACTTCAAGCCCAAACAGATTGCACCAGTTTGCCCACAATAAAGTTTTTTTTTTTTTTTCAAAATGGCTACAACGTTGTCATTTCCCCACAGCAGGTGATCTCAGTCTGACATGACATGCGAAGGGTGATGTCAAGGTCAAGGTTTCTTTATTGTCATTCGCATCATATGTGGTATACGTGGTGGAACAAAATTGTGTACACAGGGTCCCAGTTACATCCAACAAAAGTATAAATTCCATTTATAAAGTATATTTGTGTAAATGTGTAAAAGAAAAATGTGTATTTCTTTAAGGTATTCAAGGCCTTTAATTTTAATAAAGGAATTATTTTAAGGTTGAAATGATTATACAGTAAAGGTTATATGTATAAAGTATGCATTTAACTGTTGTTCCCCTTTGTACAAGTTAAACTAATAAAAATTCATGACTTGGATCTGATCGGGTCAGTTTTAAACTTCATTTTATTGCTCTTTGACTTCCCTCAGTAGATAAGCTGCTGTCAGTAATACCAATAGTTTAGTCTTCTTGCTACATATCCCCCGCACAAAACGCTGTAAAATATCAGCTTCCAGTTAGAACTATTTAGGTTTAATTGCACATCTTCGTCGTCTTGATACTCGAACTCCAGTGTCGCTTTCTTTAATCCGCTCTTTTCGACAGTTCTTTGTAAAAATCTTCATTAAATCCAACGTCTTAAGGGAAAGTGGGAGAGACGACCAACCTCAGCAATCTCTCCCAGAGTCTGGATTTGGACCGCATCAGATCAGAGGTACTTATCTCTCTTTTTTTACTGTTTAACATCCTGTTTTCAATCCACAGTGTGGAGGGGAAACACGAGCGTAAAGATCCAGAAGGATTGTTTTATTAAAGTTTATTTAACAGCANTGAGTGTAATGAATGAATATAATATACAGTACACTTATGCATGCTCACAATCACACACAGATGCAGGGATGCACATGCAGGTATCGTATGTAGATATGTAGATGTGTATGTGAATACATATGCATGTATATGTATGTATGTAGGTATAGGTATATATATATTTAGAAATCTACTGCAAAGCCATGAATATTCCAAGTCTTTTATACGTATTTTGTTGCAGTGTTCTGTCATGTTCTTTGCAGGTTTACAGACAGCGGTCGGGTGTATTTGCCTTGTGCTTTCTTTGTTTATTTTATTATATTTTGTAGTCTTACTTTCTGTCTTTCCTTTCTTTCTATCCTATTGAAAAAAATCATAATGGTGTGAATGGCTGTAAGGTGAGAAGGGAGGCCATCTATAAAAGGAAATTGGAAAAATATATATATCTGTGGACATCTGAAATTTTAAGATGACTAAATATTTAAATCCATCCATCCATTTTCTTCCGCTTATCCGGGGTCGGGTCGCGGGGGTAGCAGCCTAATGGATGTTTTGTTGTAAATATTTTAATATCACTGTTACTGTTCTTAAGACTGTGCTGCTGTATTTGCATACTGCCCAGGACATTCTTGTAAAGGAGATTAATATTCTCAATGAATTTCTTCCTGGTAAAATAAAGGTTTAAATAAAATAAAATAAAAAATCCCTATGGGAGAGGCAGGGGACGCCCTGGACATGTCTCCAGTCCATCACAGGGACACACAGAGACAAACAACCATTCACTCTCTTCACTCACACCAATTTAGAGTTACCAATCAGCCTAACATGCATGTTTTTGGTCTGTGGGAGGAAACTGGAGCACAGGGAGAAAACCCACGCATGCATGGAGAGAATATGCAAACTCCACTCCACCCAGAAAGGCCAACTGGGCCAGGATTTGAACCTGCAACCTTCTTACTGAGAGGCGGCAGCTCTACCGACTGAGCCTCGGGTCCGTTTGTTTAAATAAGAATAAATCCAAGTGGGAAAAGCTGTTTTCTTCTGCTTGGCCGTTGCTTTTATAGCACTAAAGGAGAAGAAAGAGATGTTGTCCGTGTGTGTGTGTGTGTGTGTGTGTGCACATGTGCTAGATGCTGTTTTGTCTGTTAGCAAAACATCATGAATAGCTAAGAGCTTTTAAAAGAAACTGTCACAAAGTAAACACCGGATGTATGTACAACTGATTATCTTTTGGAGTGACCCATTTTAGGATATAGATGCCACTAACTTAGCCTACATTAGAAGTAATCAGTTGAACAGATACATGTAGTCCTCGGGTTACGACGGTCTCGAGTTACGACGTTTCGTTGTTACGACACATCTCCCATTTACTACGAACAGCCTTTTTTCGAGTTATGCAGCGGCCGCTGCAGCGGAAGAATACAGTATTGTACTGTACGTGGTGCGGCGGCGGAGGGATACAGAGGCGGAGGGATACACAGGCGGAGGAATACAGAGGCGGAGGAATACGTTACGTACTGTAAACGCTCTGGGCCGAGGTTAACGGCGGTTTTACGTCGTAAACGTAATAGAGAATACGGCCGATGGATGGAGGAATACGGCGTCACCAGCATCCCAGTAGGCCATAACTCTTTTTGCCCTTCATTATGGCTCCCAAATGTATGTGTTTTTTGATAATTATGTAGGGTACTGTGTTAGGATAGGCTAAGTGCTTGGTAATACAGTACTGCATGTATATGGTGCAGTATGTACGCATATTACCTATATTTCGACTTATGTCGAAAATCGGTTTACGCCGCCGCGTAGGAACCGATCTATGTCGTAAGTCGAGGACTACCTGTATTAGGCTGACATTTGGGGTGGTAGTAGATGAGAAATATTCTCAACACATACTTCAAGCCCAAACAGATTGCACCAGTTTGCCCACAATAAAGTTTTTTTTTTTTTTTCAAAATGGCTACAACGTTGTCATTTCCCCACAGCAGGTGATCTCAGTCTGACATGACATGCGAAGGGTGATGTCAAGGTCAAGGTTTCTTTATTGTCATTCGCATCATATGTGGTATACGTGGTGGAACAAAATTGTGTACACAGGGTCCCAGTTACATCCAACAAAAGTATAAATTCCATTTATAAAGTATATTTGTGTAAATGTGTAAAAGAAAAATGTGTATTTCTTTAAGGTATTCAAGGCCTTTAATTTTAATAAAGGAATTATTTTAAGGTTGAAATGATTATACAGTAAAGGTTATATGTATAAAGTATGCATTTAACTGTTGTTCCCCTTTGTACAAGTTAAACTAATAAAAATTCATGACTTGGATCTGATCGGGTCAGTTTTAAACTTCATTTTATTGCTCTTTGACTTCCCTCAGTAGATAAGCTGCTGTCAGTAATACCAATAGTTTAGTCTTCTTGCTACATATCCCCCGCACAAAACGCTGTAAAATATCAGCTTCCAGTTAGAACTATTTAGGTTTAATTGCACATCTTCGTCGTCTTGATACTCGAACTCCAGTGTCGCTTTCTTTAATCCGCTCTTTTCGACAGTTCTTTGTAAAAATCTTCATTAAATCCAACGTCTTAAGGGAAAGTGGGAGAGACGACCAACCTCAGCAATCTCTCCCAGAGTCTGGATTTGGACCGCATCAGATCAGAGGTACTTATCTCTCTTTTTTTACTGTTTAACATCCTGTTTTCAATCCACAGTGTGGAGGGGAAACACGAGCGTAAAGATCCAGAAGGATTGTTTTATTAAAGTTTATTTAACAGCATGGAGGTGTATACCAAAGGCTGCTTTTGTTACACTGTTTAAATTTCCCTCAGCTTCCTTTTGCACACATATTCATGTTGTGCCACATCCAAAGGTTTAAGAGCAAAATCTAAACGTGACTGCTCCTTTGTGCCAAAGTGTCATTATTATTAATAATTATTCTGCTTCATTTTAAATTGTGCTGCAGTAAAGTCTTAATATAATGTGGAAAGGATGGAACAGATTCCATCTGTTGAGATCTTTATGCCAACATCTCATTCTGTCTTCTTCTGAGATCTGTGTCATCGCTGTGTGAATGTTTATGAAGCAGTCACACTATTGTGATCCTTTTTTTTTTATTCCATACGTTTTTCAGTGTGATTCTTGAACCCCTGTTTTCAATCTATTTCAATAAAGCGTTTATCAAAATGTTCAGCTCTTTCAGAACAACCCTGCTTTGACTTTTGGTATTGGTGCAACTTTAGCTTTTTGAAATATTTAGCCTTTTCTGACACTGTTTTTCTTCATAGAAAATGAATTGAGCTCAGTTTACAGCCTTCAATTCTTTAGATCTGTTTACGGCCTTTTACTACTCATTCAAAAATGTATTCTGCTTCAGCTTCTTTCAGTTTCATTGTGCAGATTTAAGCTTTTGTTCAGCTACTTTCAGCTATTTTCAGCTGTTTTGTGCTCCTTTCAGATTATTTCTGCTAGCTACAAGATTGTTGTGCTTCTTCTAACCTCTTTCTGCTAATTTCAGCTTTTTATGGTCCTGTCAGCGTATTTCTGCAAGTTTCAGCTTTTTCTACAATTTTGGTTACTATTTAGTTGTTTTTATGTTGTTTTTATAGCTTTTTCAGCTAATATCAGATTTTTTGCACTAATTTCAACTTTTTTCAGCCTAACTCATCAGATCTCTCTACATATTTCTTATAGTTTCAGCTTCTGTTACTTAAAGCTGTTTTTTTTGTTGTTGCTAATTTCAGCTATTTTTCAGACAATTTTCACTTTTTGTGCTCATTTCTGCTTCTTTCAGCAAACGTTCTTTCTGCTTTCTTCTGCTAATTTAAGCTTGTACTTTTTCAGCTAGCTCTTTTAGTATTTTTTTTGTTGCAAATTTTGTCTGTTTTTAGATAAATTCATGTAATGGTAATTTCTGCTATACCTTCTTTCAGCTAATTTCAGATTGATATGCTCCTGTCAGTGTTTTTATGCTAGTTTCAGCTTTTTCTGCTATTTCAGCAACTTTTTGTTTTGCTCCAAAAAAGCTAAGTCTGGTCCTCTGGACATTCATGTCCAGAGGACCAGACTTAGCTTTTTTGGATTTTTCTACCTGGATTATTGAGCATGCATCAGAGTTTTTTGTTTTGCTATTTTTTATTATTTGAATCCGTCCAGAGGATCTGACGTTTTTAGAATTTTCTGGATTATTGAGCATGCATCCGGATATTTCAGCTATTTTTCTGTTTAGAATAGATAGAATATCTATATATATTTCCATGCAAAATTTAGCTTATTCATCTCATTCCACTTTTTAAAATCTCATTTCACCTCATTCCACTTCCTGCTGGTAATTTTAGCTTCTTTCTGCCTTTCTAGCTTGTTTTCAGCAATTTTTTTGCTATTTTCAAAAATTTTAAGCTAATTTCCTATTTTTTGTGCTCATTTCTATTCAACCCCAATTCAGCAAATGTGTTCTTTCTGCTTTCTTCTACTAACTTAAGCTTGTTCTTCCATTTGAGCTCATTTTCAGCATGTTTTTTAGGTAATTTTAGCTGTTTCTCAGCAAGTTCTTCTGCAATAAGCATTTACACGGCATTATCGCAGGAAATGCCCTCATCTGTGTGAGCATTAATTGTCAACATCAGGCAACATTAATGAGAAAAGTAAACTTTTCAGAAACAGAACAGAGGTCACCACTTAATTAAATATACACCCAAGCTGGATTTAAATAGGAACTTAAACTTGTTTAGAAAGAAAATCTTGTTGTTTATTGAATTATTCTCCATTCCTTTTGGTTGAATGTGTTATACACCCTCTATCTGTCTGAATCTCTCGTCCTGCTTATGACAGGATAATGCTTTTTATTTGTTTTACTCTGGCAGGAGCTGAATTTTATGTGAAGAAGGGAATCATTCCTTATAATACCAAAAGCACAGGGTTCTTCAGGGTTGTTTTTGTTTCATTTGACCTCAAATAACAAGATTTTATCTCGTACATTTTAACCCACAGATGATAAAGTAACAAGAAAAATGCAGCAACTAATCTGAAATCAATTGAAAAAAAAACATTTATTGCTGTACCTCACCGATGAAAATGTAATCTATGAAGAGGCTTAAGACCATAGGCGTAGATCCTGGGGGGGTCGGGGGGGTCCGGACCCCCCCAATCTTGGGGAAATATAGATCTGTCCCCCCCAATAATTCAATAAAGGAAATCGTGTCTTTAAACAATATAAATATAAAAAGGCAAAAAAAGAGAGAAATCCGCCATTATTCTAAAAAAAAAGAAGGAAATTTTGCCCACCCCCCCTTCTCTGTTGGCAAATGGTTTAGTCCAATGTTTACAAGGAACAACAACAGCAGCGGAGGTCACAGGCTCGCGGAGCCGCTGGTGGGGAGTGAGCTGCTGCACAAAGTACTAACTTCCAGTAAGTAGCTACTTAAAACATAGGTGACAGTGACTGGGAGGAAAAGGTCTTTCACAGTGTTGAAAGACAAGTGTGTCTGTGCATCATTAGTGGCAGAAAAACACTTTGGAGCGTCACTTCATCAGCTAACACACTAGCTTCAATGCTAACTAGCTCCCTGGTGGGCTCTGCAACAGACAGTAGAATGTCAGCGCAGCTTTGAGCAGGATGGATTCACATTCATCATATTTTCAGGTGTGGAGCTCTTGAAAGAAGTAATGATAAAATATGTGAAAGATAATTAATTTAAAAAGAGTAGAGAAGATGTGATGATTAGTTAAAATGATTTCATATGTGTAGCACTTTGTTGCAGCTGTGGTTGTTTTAAGGGCTTTAAATTATTATTATAAAAAATGTTGAGGATCAATACTTATGTCACATGGTTAATTAAAAAATGTCACTGTTTATTATATTACATTATTGATATTTTGTATCTGCAACTGGAACATTTTATTCTTAATAGGTTCTTAAAAAATGCTACAGATTTGTTAAGGCATATTTTGAATGAATGTTACAAACGTGTTCATTTCTACAAAACAGTTAATAAAATATTTATAAAATACAACGAATTTCAAATGTTACAAACTGAGTTTAACATAAAAGAAATAGTGTTTATGTTTAAATATCAGTTAATAAGTAATCCATTATGCCCCCTTGTTTAGGACTGGAACCAATCAAGAACCAATCTCAGCTGCTTTTGGGTGAAGGCAGGGACACCCAGGACACGTCTCCAGTCCATCACAGAGACAGACAAAGAGACAAACAACCATCCACACTCCCAGTCAAAGCTAAGAACAATTTACATTTGCACAGAAGAACCAAAACATTATTCAAACTGAGGACTCAAGTTCTTGATTGAGAGTTCTAATCACTACTGGTAATTATCAATAATAATTGATCATATTTACCAAGCTAAAGCATTGTGTGGAGTCTTTAATAATACAGACCAGATCAGATGTGATCAGGCAGTCATATATTCACATGTATGTAAATGTATTATTATTAATACTATGATTAAAGTTGAACCATGCAAATTTGTTTGGAACGAACAAGTGGACCTTTGTGCCTCTTGGTTCCACTGAAGTAGCTCTCAGTCTCAAAAAGTTTGGTGACCCCTGCATTAAAGTATTTCTTCTCCTTGAAAACTGTTTTCTTTTTAAGCATTAAGATTTTGGGAAGATGTTGTACCAGATTATCAGTGACACTGACCACAGCAATCTATGAATACAAGCCAAACTGAAATTTAAACAATATTTAGAGGGGACCTATTTTGCAAAATTCTCATTTTGCCACTTGTCATTATTTGTCGTCTATTGTACTGCAGATTGAACACATTACATTTTTTAACAAGAGTAATGAGTATCACTGTTGTACTGATTAATAGTAGTATTAAGACTACTAAATAAAATACATGCCATTTAAATCAATATTATTGTTGATTATTCTGCATAGTATATGCATGCAGTTTGGATAAACTTCCCTCTGTACATTTTGCATTACATTTCACTGTAACTTTGCCGACCCCCCCAAAATTGCTCTTAAAAAATTTCCCTGTTTATGGTCCCCCCCAATAATGAGATGAAATCTACGCCTTTGCTTAAGACACTTTGTGCATGATAGAATTAGTGGATGTTTTTTTTACACCAGGTTCAAGAGATAAGAATAAAAATAATGAAAGAAGTCTATAGCTTTAATGCAGGAACTCAATGCAACAAGAAGCCTGTGTCATAATGCCAAAACAATTTTGTTAAATTTATTCACATAAATAAGTAAAAATGTTGTTTGTTGATATTATAAATAATAATGATAATAAAAATAAATGTATCCTCAAAAAGCCATGACAACCAGTCTTTTCAGTTACATTTAGATGCAGAGGCCTGGAAGAGAACAAGAATCAGCACATTTGCACGAATTGTTGTCATGTAGCTAAATAACAGATATATTCTTATATATTTATTTAATATAAAACAAATGTTTTTATTGAACTTTTGGAGCTTCTTTTTTTGAAATGGTCTGAACCAAGTGGAGCTACCCATAAGGAACACAAACCACTATAGTTGATTGTTGTTGCACTTGGTCATCATGTGGGGCGTGCTGGGACTTCAAATACAACTCAGACCCTTGATATAAATAAAATATATCAAAGACCATGAGGAGGGAAACGTGTCAGGAGACAGAGGGAGAAGAGGAAAGTGAAGAATGTAGCACTGAGGGTTGCAACTCTAAATGTGGGGACAATGACAGGAAAAGGTAGAGAGCTGGCTGACATGATGCAGAGAAGGAAGGTGCACTTGAAAGAAGAGGAATGAAAGTCAGCTGTAGTAAGACAGAGTATGTGTGAAGGAGAGGGAGGAGGTGGAACAGTGAGGCTACAAGGAGCAGAGGTCACAAAGGTGCAGGACTTCAAGTACTTGGGGTCCACTGTCCAGGAAAATGGGGAATGTGGTAAAGAGGTGAAGAAGAGAGTCCAGGCAGGATGGAGTGGATGGAGAAAAGTTTCAGGAGTGATTTGTGACAAAAAGGTGTCAGCAAAGGTCAAAGGAAAAGTTTACAAGACAGTGGTGAGACCAGCTATGTTGTATGGTCTGGAGACAGTGTCATTGACAAAAAGACAGGAGAAAGAACTGGAAGTAGCAGAAATGAAGATGCTGAGGTTCTCCTTAGGAGTGACAAGGATGGATAAGATCAGGAATGAGATCATCAGAGGTACAGCACATGTTGAACAACTGGGAGATAAAGTTAGGGAGGCCAGACTGAGATGGTTTGGACATGTCCAGAGGAGGGACAGTGGGTATATTGGTAGAAGGATGTTAGAAATGCAGCTGCCAGGAAAAAGACACAGAGGAGATATATGGATGCAGTTAGAGAGGACATGGAGGTAGTTGGAGTGAGGACAGAGGATGCAGAGGACAGAGTGAGGTGGAGGAGGATGACTCGCTGTGGCGACCCCTGAAGAGGGAAAAGCCAAACGAAGAAGAAAAAGAAAACATTTCATAAAGTTTTATATTATAGATGGGAAATGAAGACCCTGTTCATGTTTGATGGACAGATAGCTTTGAGACAAGAACTGAAATGGTAGGATGAAAGAATACAAGTGGTACGCCAATGTCTCATGTCGCTGAAGGATTTGAAGAGTGAATGTTTGTAGTTTTCGCTTTGTAGATGAGTGTTTTTGTGGACTGAAATTGCCAAAAAGAAGTTTTTGGTGCAAAAATATTCAGGTGCGTAGGAGTTACACTGTGTAGAAGAAGAGAGGTAGTTTTTATTTTTTATCTTTAATTGTCCAAGGTGGCGGGCAGCACAACTAGTAGAGCTGCTGCCTCTCAGCGAGAAGGTTGCCGGTTCAAATCCCGGTCCGGGGGCCTTTCTGGGTGGAGTTTGTGTGTTCTCTCCGTGCATGCGTGGGTTTCCTCCAGGTACTCTGGTTTCCTCCCACAAACCAAAAACATGCATGTTAGGCTGATTGGTAACTCTAAATTGTCCCTAGGTGTGAGTGAGAGAGTGAATGGTTGTTTGTCTCTATGTGGCCCTGTGATGGACATGCGACCCGTCCAGGGTGTACCCCGCCCCTCGCACTGTGATTGCTGGACATGGGCACCGGCGACCCCCGTGACCCAAAATAGAAGAAGCAGGTAAAAGATAATGGATGGATGGATGGATGTCCAAGTGACGAGCAAAGGGAGTAATTATATCCGCCACAAGGTGCAAGGTGGAGCCATTGGGTGGACAATGGTGGCCTGGGCCACAATAAGTTATAATCTTCATCCACCGCACTGGCCACCCCAATCATTTGAGAAAATTATACTTATAAGCAATATAAAACTAGAAAGCATAATTTCCTCAAATCATGGGGGTGGTTTACATATATGGTGCAGGGACAATTTTGGATTTTTATGTGGCAACCCTCTTTTTAAAATGAACTTTCTTATGCCTAGATGCAGCTGCACAACAAGCTGGAAGTTGGTACCTCACTTATTTTTAAGGTATTGTGCTCAGAACACTTGGATGGATGAACAGATGGACGGATGGACATTATTTCCAATCAACCCTTTTCCTTTTCTGATGGGGCAACTAAACAGTCATTGAGACAAAAAGCAAAGTAAACTGATGAAAGGGCTTTAGCACAGCAATGCTAAAGGCTGAATAACTTTGGTAAAATTTGCTGGAGAAGCTGAAGTGTGTTTTAAATACTAGCTAAAAATGAAATGAAGAATTGCTAGCTAAAATAAATGAGCGCTAAAAGGTAAATGTAGCAAAAAGCTAGCTGAAAGTTAACGAAGTCCCAGCTAAAAGATAAAAATGTAAAAAATCTAGGGAAAAGTATCAAATGGCTAGCTAAATGCTAAAAGTGGCAAAAGCAGAATGTAAAATGATCAAAAGAATAAAAGAGAAAAACAGCCAAATTGGAGCTAAAAATTCAAAGAAGCAGAATAGTTGAAAGTAGCAAATGTCGCTAAAAGCTAAAAGTAACAGAATGGTAGCAAAAAGCTTAAACCTGCAAAAGAAGACGAAAACAGAGCCATGTGTGCTGAAGCAGATTTTAAAAAGAGCAAGAATTTAAAAGAGCTCAGTTATATGGAGAACATCTTTGTAAATTAAACAAAATATTTTGAAAACTGACAAAGTTATAAAAAAACAAAAGTCATAGCTCCTTTCGCCTGAATGAACTGAACATTTCTGCGAGACAAATGGATAAAACAGCACAAAGCAGAAGCAGTTTGCAGAAAGAAAAAGACAAACATGAAAACAAAAGTGTGATTATTGAATCCTCATTCATATATTGATTCTTAATCCAGTTATCAGGCCTGACTTTTGAGTTATGACCACCTTACTGATTTTGTCCACACTTTTTCTTTCTTTCTAAAACAGACGTGTTGGGACTGCTGCTGCCTGGGGCCGTCGTTTGATTGAGCTCCGGGCTTTTGCAGCCTCCTCTTCTGAAACTAACTTGAATTTTTAAAAAGTTCTGGAAATGCAGCGTCAGCTCAGAAGCACTCCAACTGGAGGGCCTAAAGCCGCAGGGTTGTAGGGTTGGAGCGAAAGCTGCATGTAAGCCTTTTTAATGGCTCCAAGATGGTGGTTCCTTTACTTAAATGTGTTTCGTTCGTTTGTTCTCAGGCTGGTTGTGTTGTAGAGAGGAAAAACACAGGTCTCAAATTTTTTTCTGTCCAAGTTAATTATGATTCATGTCACTGGACATTTTAATAGAAGCAACAGAAGAAAAAAATCTGTTATATCATTGTATCCCACACCACCATAAAAGGAGGGCAATATTATAACTGCTTGTTCAGGTTAGGTTAGGTTAGATTAGATTTATTTGTCATGTGCAAAATCAACACAAGGTCAACAATGTGATGAAATGCTTGGACGAGAAGAACCGTCCCGACTCACCAAAAAATATAAAAAAATAACATCAAAAACAACAAGAAATCATGCAGCAAAAATACTAAAAACATACAAAAAAAATCTACTAACATACTAAAAAACATGTAAAAATACTGCTAAAATACTAAAAAACATATAAAAAATACTAATAAAATATTAAAAATCATTAAAAATACTACTAACATACTAAAAACATAAATATACTACTAACATACTAAAAAACATAAAAAATACTGCTTAAATACTAAAAAGCATCAAAAATGCTACTAAAATACTAAAAATCATTAAAAATACTACTAACATACTAAAAACATAAAAATACTACTAGCATATAAAACATGCAAAAATACTGCTAAAATACTAAAAAGCATATAAAAATACCACTAAAATACAAAAAAACATAAAATATACTACTAACATAAAAAACATATAAAAATGACTGCTAAAAATACTAAAAACAAAAATACTACTAAAAAACTAAAACATAAAAATACTATTAACATACTAAAAAAAATAAAAATACTGCTAAAATGCTAAAAAGCATAAAAATATATACTACTAAAATACTAAAAATCATTAAAAATACTAACATACTAAAAACATAAAAAAATACTAACATACTAAAAAACATAAATAATATACTAACATACAAAAATATATATAAAAAACTGCTAAAAATACAAAAAACATATAAAA
>JBBPBX010002307.1:35728-53825 GCA_038048925.1 Garcialebias charrua | reverse complement strand
ATATATATATATATATATATATATATATATATATATATATATATATATATATATATATATATATTAGGGGTGTAACGATACACAAAACTCTCGAGACGAGACAAATTACAGAGTTCGCGAGAACGAGACGAGATTTTAATATTAGTTCAAGAAAACTTCAAAGATCGGTTTTATGCCGCAAAAAGGCTTTTATTCTGTTTTAACATGTATTACAAACTCAACTGATGTCTTCATTTTACTGATTGAATCTCCTTAGACCTTAGAACGTTCAACTTTGTTTAAAAAAAATAGATATTCACGCAGGACTTTCCAAAAATTGAACATAAATATCCGCATCAGCACTGAATCTGCAGCCGTCACTCACCAGTGTTGCCAGATTGGGCGGTTCACCGCGATTTTCCTTCTGACTTTTGCGGGTAAAGAGTGCTTTGGGTGGGTGGGACTCTATCTGGCAACACCGGTCACACCGGTGTTTACACAAGTGTGTCTTTACATTCGGGGCAGCGTCGGCAGCGCCGGGACCCTCCATCAATGTAGAGGCGTCTGCGGCACCGGGACCCTCCATCAGTAGTTGGGGCGTCTTCTATAGCAACTTCATCCGGCGAAGCCATGCTGTCCGTGACGCTGACTTGCTAGGGGCTGCTAGCATTAGCATTAGTGACTCGCGAGACAACGTTACCTCTCAACGAGATATCGCTGGAGTTTAATATCGCGAGATCTCGTACAACGAGATCTCGTTACACCCCTAATATATATACATATATATCATGGATGCACCGATAAATCGGCCAGCCGATCGATCTGCCCCGATTTCCTTAATTTGGGGAGATCGGTGATCGGCCGATCTTTAAATGAGAAGTCGATTTTATTCACCGATCGCATCGGTCTCCGCATAGGTTGGAAAATCATGAAAATGTAGGGTGCATTTTGACCTTTTAACACCTGAAAATCAGTATTGGCCAAAATCGGAATCGGCAGGTCAGACTTTCTAAAAATCGGTGATCGGCCAGAAAATTGAAATCGGTGCACCCCTNTATATATATGTATATATATATATGTATATATATATATATATATATATATATATATATATATATGTATATATATATATGTATATATATATATATATATATATATATATATATATATATATATATATATATACAGGTAGTCCCCGATTTACGAGCGAGATCCGTTACAACGAGGCGCTCGTAAACCGGAAATCTCGTAATTTGGAACGGCCGCCATTTCTCTCGTAAATCCGGAATTTCGCTCGTAAATTGGAACGGTTTTCGCTAGCGCGACTAAAAACACTCTATTTTCATCCAAAAACTGCTTATGAGTGCATAAAAATGATCGGAAACGTGTGTCCATATGCTTAACTAACTAACTGTGGTGAAAAAACACATGAAAACTCAGTATTTTTTTCGTTTTTTCCAAAAATTCGCAGCTCGTAAGTCTGGAACCTCGCAGATCAGAGCGCTCGTAAATCGGGGACTACCTGTATATATATATATATTCTTACAAAAAAGAACTATAAGAATCATAAGAGTGCATTACTGTCATCCATCTAGTACAGTATATTGTTTTGTAAAATTAAACTATTGAAGTTTTATGATCTGGTAGAATATAATATTTTTTTATTAATGTATAAAGCACAGAATCAAACACTACCTCCAAATATTCAAAAACATTTTGTAAAGAGGAAAAGTTGTTATAATTTTTTATAGTTTTTGTCAAACCACTTTATAGAACAAGTACAGTATAAAGGGTCGGTCTACTTTTATACAAGGCATAGGTCTGTGGTTTGGATAATAATGTTAAAAAAGCTAAGTCTATGTTTATATTCAAGAAAATGATTAAGTGTAAACTTTTGAAAAAATATATCTGTAAACTGTTTTAAGTTATATAATTGGTTCATGGATAATTATTGTTTGAATTGATTGTTTGAATTGATTTTGTTTTTAAAAAAGGGGCAGATATTATAAGATTTTTTTTCTTCTTCTGCTTCCTTTCATTTTAAATTTGTTTGTTTTTTCTTTCTTGATATGGTCTTGTAAATATTCTTTGTGTTTTAAATTTGAAATGAACAAAATAAATAAATAAATAAATAAAAAACCATGTGCAGGGGTAAGAGATGATGTTGCATGAGAGTTACCGATAGGTTTTCCTCATCTTGTGGTCCTGCAGTGCTCTTTATTGTTAATAACGTGTTAATAAAGTGTTAATAAAGCCCATGTGTTGGACACAATAAACTGAGATGAGAAATAATCCAAGCCTCACTGTTTCTCTCTGTGTCCCATCCAACCCAGCCGTCCCATCGACCTGAATAACACATCCACCTGCTCACCTGTTCCCCACCCCACTTATCACCGCCGTGACACCAAGGACAATGATGAATTTATCACTTGACCTTGTTTCTGAGTCTAAAGCTGGAGCTCTAAACTAAGTTCCCCTGCCCTTGTGAGTGCGGTTGTCCCAAGTTGCCTTTTGGTGGTGAGGCAGAAGAGAGCCCAGAAAGTACCAGCTCGTGCAAACGCATCTCTCATCTATCAATCAAAAGGAAGGAGGCTGTGTCCAGTCAGCAAGCTCAGGCAAAGACATTCATCACCTTGTGTACAATCTAATAAACACGTTTAAACAATCAGTCTACTATGAGAGCGTTTGCTTTTTGTACAAAGTAGGTGTTTTATATTTGATCCTGTTTTGTGTTGTTTGACGGCTAAAAGTGACAAAAGTGTTCTCCTCTGTCACTTGTCTCATTTTGTATTTGCTGTTCTCCCACAAACCCAGAATAGCTGATTCATTGTAAACTATTGGTGTTTTAGCAGCGTTTCCCTCCAGCCCTCTGAGGACACGCTGCTCTTTTAATGGATGCGTCTGCCTGCTTTCCTTGTTTACACGATAATCTACTTTAAATTCAAGATTTTGCTGTTGTTTTGGCAATGACATTGTAATATCCACAAAGTTGTAGGTTTAACGATGTAAACGCTTCAGCAATGTGCTAAAAAACAGATTACTAATATACTGTACTGAAGAATCTATAATGTCTGCTGTGGAGAAACTGCACGTCCAGCACAATGCATCATAGTTAAGAGAATGATTTGCAACATCCATGTAAGCTTTTTTTTTTAAACTAAAATATATTCAGCTGCATTCCACAAGGAAAGAACTGACATTTAAAAAAGGACAAATTAACATCACAACAGAGTGCTGGAAATAGTGCTGCTTTTGTGACGTTCAGCAAGGCATGTAAATATTAATGTGCTGTTTGAAACAAAAATAAGACCTGCATCTGTAGGAAACTAAAGAAGTGTAACCTCTTAAAATATGAGCAACAATATCACAATGAATAGGTACTTATCAGATGGATTTTATAGAGAGTCAAAGTCTCTTTATTTACCATTCACACCACATGTGGTGCATATGGTGGAATGAAATTGTGTACACAGGGTCTCAGTTACATCCAACAAAAGTATAAAATGTAAAAGAAAAACTGTAATAAGATCTGATACGTAAAAAATGTTAAACTAAAAATACACTATAAGCACTAGTAGCATAAAAAACAATATGCTGAACAGCAGCATGAAACAGATCATCAGCAACATGAAACAGATCATCAGCAACATGAAACAGATCAGCAGCAACATGAAACAGATCAGCAGCAACATGAAACAGATCAGCAGCAACATGAAACAGATCAGCAGCAACATGAAACAGATCAGCAGCAACATGAAACAGATCAGCAGCAACATGAAACAGATCAGCAGCAACATGAAACAGATCAGCAGCAACATGAAACAGATCAGCAGCAACATGAAACAGATCAGCAGCAACATGAAACAGATCAGCAGCAACATGAAACAGATCAGCAGCAACATGAAACAGATCAGCAGCAACATGAAACAGATCAGCAGCAACATGAAACAGATCAGCAGCAACATGAAACAGATCAGCAGCAACATGAAACAGATCATCAGCAACATGAAACAGATCAGCAGCAACATGAAACAGATCAGCAGCATGAAACAGATCAGCAGCAACATGAAACAGATCATCAGCAACATGAAACAGATCAGCAGCAGCATGAAACAGATCAGATAGATAGATAGATATATACTTTATTGTCCCCAAGGGGAAATTTGTCTTGGACATCGTACGCTAAACAACACTTCTACCAACAATACAGTCACATGAACACAATACAAATTTAAAAGCATATAAAATAAAAACCTATTGCTCAGTTAAAAACACATTGCTTTTAAAAACACACATTGCTCAATAAGACAATTCAATGCTCAATAAAAACACATATTGCACATTCCCACATACATCCAGTAGTAAATGAAACAACAATCAGACCAGAGCATCAGCAGCATCATGGAAAACTTACTATATACCTACTTTATTTAACAATCTGATCGATGTGGGGATAAAATAATTTTTAAATCGGTTAAGTCTAAAAGCAGGGACTCTAAACCGTTTGCCAGATGGTAACAGTTCGTATTGTGAGTTCAGGATGTGAGCGGGGTCAGACAGTACCCTCCGTGCTAGTCTGAGGACAGACTCATCATAGATAGACTGCAGGGAGAAGTTATCAGTTCTTCCTATCACCTTCATTGCAGTTTGTACCATACGATGAAGTTTAGATCAGCAGCATGAAACAGATCATCAGCATGAAACAGATCAGCAGCAACATGAAACAGATCAGCAGCAACATGAAACAGATCATCAGCAACATGAAACAGATCAGCAGCAACATGAAACAGATCAGCAGCATGAAACAGATCAGCAGCAACATGAAACAGATCAGCAGCATGAAACAGATCAGCAGCAACATGAAACAGATCAGCAGCATGAAACAGATCAGCAGCATGAAACAGATCAGCAACATGAAACAGATCAGCAACATGAAACAGATCAGCAGCATGAAACAGATCAGCAGCATGAAACAGATCAGCAACATGAAACAGATCAGCAGCATGAAACAGATCAGCAGCATGAAACAGATCAGCAGCAACATGAAACAGATCATCAGCAACATGAAACAGATCATCAGCAACATGAAACAGATCAGCAGCAACATGAAACAGATCATCAGCAACATGAAACAGATCATCAGCAACATGAAACAGATCATCAGCAACATGAAACAGATCATCAGCAACATGAAACAGATCATCAGCAACATGAAACAGATCATCAGCAACATGAAACAGATCATCAGCAACATGAAACAGATCATCAGCAACATGAAACAGATCATCAGCAACATGAAACAGA
Source organism: Garcialebias charrua (assembly GCA_038048925.1). Lineage (NCBI taxonomy): Eukaryota > Metazoa > Chordata > Actinopteri > Cyprinodontiformes > Rivulidae > Garcialebias > Garcialebias charrua. The sequence goes on along the minus strand of JBBPBX010002307.1, from coordinate 48,542 downwards.
TCAGCAGCAACATGAAACAGATCAGCAGCAACATGAAACAGATCATCAGCAACATGAAACAGATCAGCAGCAACATGAAACAGATCAGCAGCAACATGAAACAGATCAGCAGCAACATGAAACAGATCAGCAGCAACATGAAACAGATCAGCAGCAACATGAAACAGATCAGCAGCAACATGAAACAGATCAGCAGCAACATGAAACAGATCAGCAGCAACATGAAACAGATCAGCAGCAACATGAAACAGATCAGCAGCAACATGAAACAGATCAGCAGCAACATGAAACAGATCAGCAGCAACATGAAACAGATCAGCAGCAACATGAAACAGATCATCAGCAACATGAAACAGATCAGCAGCAACATGAAACAGATCATCAGCAACATGAAACAGATCATCAGCAACATGAAACAGATCAGCAGCAACATGAAACAGATCATCAGCAACATGAAACAGATCAGCAGCAACATGAAACAGATCAGCAGCAACATGAAACAGATCATCAGCAACATGAAACAGATCAGCAGCAACATGAAACAGATCATCAGCAACATGAAACAGATCATCAGCAACATGAAACAGATCAGCAGCAACATGAAACAGATCATCAGCAACATGAAACAGATCAGCAGCAACATGAAACAGATCAGCAGCAACATGAAACAGATCAGCAGCAACATGAAACAGATCAGCAGCAACATGAAACAGATCAGCAGCAACATGAAACAGATCAGCAGCAACATGAAACAGATCAGCAGCAACATGAAACAGATCAGCAGCAACATGAAACAGATCAGCAGCAACATGAAACAGATCAGCAGCATGAAACAGATCAGCAGCAACATGAAACAGACCAGCAGCAACATTATGTGATTTTTCACAGTGATTATCCTGGTTAGATATTCATGAGTCTAATGGTACGTCCACACCTAACAGCGTTTAAACTTCAAAAAAGCTCGTCACGCACGCAAGTGGACGCACTGGACCCACAGTGGTGTCCAGACCAACGCGAAACTGCGGCGGTGTGGCGGCGGGGTGTGTGGGAGGAGCTTACCGGTATACCGAGTCCTCACTGCACTCCGCCAGGCAAGGAGCTTTTTATTTCTGTCTCTGTAGAGCAGACTTGACTGGTCGTGAAGGACTTGTCGCAAACACACAGCTACAATGAGTTTCTCTTCCATAGTCCATGACTCCGCGGGTTTTTTCTGTGTCCCACAAACAATTCGTCACATAGTTGCGCAATACCCGTCCCCTCGTTTCCGCGTCACATAGGGACTCTCCTCCCCCCGACTCTCCCCGATCAACCAATCAGGGAGAGTTGAACGGCGTTTGAATGTTTGAACGGCGAAATCATCAACATGTTGTAGGGCGGCCGTGGCGTAGTGGTAATGGCAGTCGTCCCCTGATCGGAAGGTTGGAGGTTCGAATCCCGGTTCCCCACACTATGTGTCGTTGTGTCCCTGGGCAAGACACTTAACCCCGAGTTGCTCCCGGTAGGACTGGAAAGGCGCCTTGCATGGCAGTCTGCCGCTACCGGTGTATGAATGCGTGTATGAATGGGTGGCTGGTTGGTATTGTAAAGCGCTTTGGGGCTCCTCATAGGGGGCTAGAAAGCGCTATATAAATAAGCTCCATTTACCATTTACCATGTTCAAGGCATGCTTTGGAGGCTGACGCGGGTTCACGTGCACGGAAAACGCTTTCCAGCACGCTCAACACGCACGTGACGTGACGCCCGACGCCAAGACGTGGCTGGATGCGCGTCCCCCATTGACTTTGCATGTAAGCTGGACGCTTCTGCCATTGAAACGCTGTTAGGTGTGGACGTACCATGACAGCCTCAGGGTAGAAGCTGTTCCTCAGTTTAGTGGTTCTACACTTAATGCTCCTTAACACGCAGAGTTCCATACACGCAGTCTTTGGCAGGGAATACAGACCATCACAAACTACAAACCACCCCCCCAGACCTGTGACAGCTCAACCTCTACGCTGAATGAACTGAATGAGTTCTTTGCTCGGTTTGAGGCAAGTAACAGCACACCTGCACATAAACTCCCCCCTCTCCTGATGGCCAGGTGCTGGCGCTGTCCTCAGACAGCGTAAGGCGATCATTATGGGCAGCACGGTGGCACAACTGGTAGAGCTGCTGCCTCTCAGCGAGAAGGTTGCCGGTTCAAATCCCGGTCCGGGGCCTTTCTGGGTGGAGTTTGCATGTTCTCCCCGTGCATGCGTGGGTTTCCTCCGGGTACTCCGGTTTCCTCCCACAGACCAAAAAACATGCTTGTTAGGCTGATTGGTGACTCTAAATTGACCCTAGGTGTGAGTGTGAGAGTGGATGGTTGTTTGGTGTGAGTGAGACAGGTCCCTCTTGTAAATGAGTCCCCGTGACTCAACGAGGCTAGCCTGTATAAATAAAGGTTGAATGAATGAATGAATTTATCAAGATTAATGCCCGGAAGGCCTCTGGTCCTGACAACATACCTGGTCGTGTGCTGAAGGACTGTGCAGGGGAACTCGCAGCGGTCTTCACGGACATCTTTAACATCTCACTAAGCCAGGCCATCGTCCCCACCTGTTTCAAAGCCACCACCATCATCCCTGTCCCAAAGAAGGCAACGCCCGCATGCCTCAATGACTATCGCCCAGTAGCACTCACCCCCATCCTGATGAAGTGCTTTGAACGGCTAGTCATGAAAAGCATCACATCTGTCCTCCCTGCCTCCCTGGATCCCTTCCAATTTGCATACCGACCTAATCGCTCAACCGACGATGCCATCTCCTCTGCCCTCCACACAGCTCTCACACATCTGGACACGAAGGACTCTTATGTTAGAATGCTGTTCATCGACTTCAGCTCGGCATTCAACACCATCATCCCCCAACAGCTCATCCATAAACTGGACAGTCTGGGGCTGAACACCTCAATGTGTAACTGGCTGCTAGACTTCCTGACCGGGAGACCACAGACAGTACGGATCGGGAGTAACACATCTAGCACCATCACATTGAACACAGGGGCCCCACAAGGATGTGTGCTGAGCCCCCTTCTATTCACCCTGCTAACACACGACTGCACACCATCGTACAGCTCCAACCACTTCATCAAGTTTGCGGACGACACAACAGTGGTAGGTCTCATCAGCAACAACGATGAGACGGACTACAGGAACGAGGTGAGCCGCTTGGCCTTGTGGTGCGGACACAACAATCTCACTCTCAACGTGGAGAAGACAAAGGAGATTGTCGTGGACTTCAGGAAGAGGGATGCACAACATGCCCCTCTGACCATCAACAGCACCGCAGTGGAGAGAGTGGACAGCACCAAGTTCCTGGGAGTGCACGTCTCGAAGGACCTGTCCTGGAGCAGGAACACTGCAGCACTGGCCAAGAAGGCTCACCAGCGCCTCTACTTTCTCCGCAAGCTGAAAAGGGCTGGAGCTTCAACCCCCATCATGTGCACCTTCTACAGGGGTGCCATAGAAAGTGTCCTGACCAGCTGCATCACGGTGTGGTTTGGTGCATGTACTGCATCATGCCGCAAGAGCCTCCAGCGCATCGTGAGAGCAGCTGAGAAGATCGTCGGCACCTCCTTGCCCTCACTGCAGGACTTACACAGCAAACGCCTCACTCGGAAAGCCCTCTGCATGGCAGGTGATCCCACACACCCACTACACAGCCGCTTTAGACTGCTGCCATCAGGGAGGAGACTGAGGAGTCTCCAGGCTCGAACCAGCAGACTGAGAGACAGCTCTGTTCATCAGGCAGTCAGAATGCTAAACACTCTGCCTGCTCTGCCTCCCCTCCCATTTGAACTGCCTTAACACAAAAAACTTTCTCACACATTACCACTCAACACAAAGTTTTTAACACTGGACTCTGTGTCATCAAACGGGTTATTCACTTGTGCTCATTCAGTTTGCACTACTTCTCATATTTGCACTAATGTTTGTATTACATTACTGCCTATAGTCATACTACTGTTTACATTCACTGTTTACATTTATTAATACGGTTTACATTTATTACTACTGCTTTACATTTATTACTACTGTTTACATTTACACTACTTTTATCTACACTACTGCAGATACATATACAGCATTCTCTGACTAGCCTTATCTAAGGATGCCAAATGTGCCTTATGTGCCTCACTGCATATGCCACTTTGCCTATATACCAACATCAACTACCTCATACATATACTGTGTACATTAACTTATATGCTGCTGTGCCACTCTTTGCAAATGTCAATGCTAGAACCTTCAGTTTATTTTATAGATATACTTTTTATACTTTTTATACTACTATGCAAAAACTCAGGACAGTATTACACTTTTATTATTTCATTTTATGCTTATGTTCATTGGGTGTTTGGTGTTTTAGGGGTGTTTGGTGTTTCAGTGTTGGTGTAAATTTTCATACTTTTATACTATTATGAAAAAACTCAGGACAGTGTTACACTTTTACTATTTTATGCTTATGTTTATTAAATGTTTTAGTGTTTAGTGTTTAGATGGTTACTGTTGCACCGAGGGACTGAGAGAAACGCAATTTCGGTCCTGTGTATGTCCTGTACATATTGCAGTTCTGACAATAAAGTTGACTTTGACTTTGACTTTGACTTTTTAACCTCCTTCCTGAGGGGAGCGGGGCAAAAAGTGTGTGTGCTGGGTGAGTGGGGTCCTTCATGATGCGGGTGACCCTCTTCCTGCATCTGGAAGTGTAAATGTCTGTGATGGTGTTGAGGCTGACTCCAACTGACTTCTGTGCAGCCTTCACTGCTCTCTGTAAAGCTTTTCTTTCTGCAGCTGTGCAGCCTCCATGCCACACGTTGATGCTGGAGCACATGATGCTCTCCACTGCACACCTGTAGAAGGAGGTGAGGACTGAGCTTCCCAAACCAGCTCCTACAGAAGGATGCTGTCAATATATGGACCTTTAATATAAAATAAATTAAGAACTATCAAGCCTGCCATCTTACATGTCAACGTTTTCAACAACTATGTTGCACAATCTGTTAATGCTCTGAGAATACGTGTGTTGGGTGTGATTATAAGCTATTAGCACAAATTAGACCTAATATCTATCTACAGCTACTTTTAATCATCTCTTAATGTACATGGGGCGGCTGTGGCTGAGTGGTTAAAGCATTCATCTTCTAATGGGACAGCTGAGGGTTCGATTCCAATAGCAGTCACACGCTGAAGTGTCCCTGGGCAAGTTTCTGAACCCTCATTGCCTCCGATGTGTGTCTCATCGGGGTATGTAGAGATATAGTAGAGTGAATGGGTAAATCAGGAGGTTGTGATGGAAAGCACTTCGAGTATCTTGATCAAATAGAATGGTGCTATATAAGTACAGTCCATTTTGTTTTGGATAGGGTCAGTTAGCTGTGGCAGCTATCTTGAATAAAGTTGACTCCAAAAAAATAATCAGATGTTCATGCTTTCTGGGAGTTTTATTGAAATCCATCCACTGGTTCGTGAGATATTTTGCTAATAGTCAGACAAACACACACAGACACAATTAGATAATTACCCACCTTACATGGTATAATAACTATAGTTTATTTGTAATTTTATAAACAAATACAAAATGCAAACAAATAAAGGGCACCTTCTAATTAAGCATTTACTTGTGTCATTTCTGTGTATTTTTTACTTTTTACTTGTAATGTTGCATATGTAATATGTTGTCTATTATTTAAGTATGAATTTTTTTTTTTGTATTATTCAATAGCTCTCATTCTGATTAATTTGTCAAAATGTGTAAGAATGATGCAAATACAGGTAATCCCCGACTTACGAGCGCATCGACATACGAGGTTCCGGACTTACGAGCTCACTAACGAACAGTAAATTTGTAAAGAACATACAGAAAATACAGCACTTTCATGTGTTTTTAGATGAAAGTGTGTTAGCTAACCGTTTGGAAACAAGTTTCTGAGCATGTTTATGAACTAGTATGTACATTTGTGTTGAAAAACGAGTGTTCGTAGTAGCGCTAGCATAAATTTTCCGACTTGCGACCGAAAATCCGGACTTACGAGCAACACGTGTTTCGGGTTCCGACATATGAGATTTCGTTTTACGAGATAGTCGTAGGAACGGAACTCGCTCGTAAGTCGGGGATTACCTGCAGATACAAGGTTTTTAAAGCTACTGTGGGAGCCAGCTGACTATCACAGACACAATTTGAACCAAGTGAGAGTAAAAAAAATTGTGTACCATGACTAAATACCTGACCTAAAGTTAACTTTAGTCTAAGCTGAACATTTTAATAAAATAACTGGCACAGTAATGATGTTTTAAAATGTTAGGGGTTGGAGCTCAGTCTCATCTATTTTGCCCAGAAGTAATCACGGGTTTGACATTTACAACTGATTAGCTTTGGGCTCAATCTGATTCAAGATGGCTGTCACAGCCATCTGACCTTAGAAAACAAAAACTGGCTGTAATTCAGTGAATTTTACAGATACACTGTATTGAGCTAAAATTTGGTGTTGCAGTAGCTGACAGCGGTTCACAACAATTCAGTTCAGTTTACAAGTCACAACAGAAGTCATCTCAGGGTACTGAATAGAAACATGCATATATACATTTAAATAATAATTTAACATTATTTATCAGAGGAGCAGACTGCTTTGAATTTAACTTTGTCACAGAACTCTCATCTTGAGCAAGCATGAAGGCGACAGTGGAAAGGAAAAACTCCCTCATGAGGAATAAAAATGTAGCAGAACCAGGCTCAGGACAAGCGGCCATCTGCTTCGACCGGCTGGGTTTGAGAGGAACAGATACACAATGGCAGGTCAAGAATAACATGTTAAAACAGAAATAATATCAGATGAAAACTATTCAATTTACAATTCATTTAAGGAAATGAGGCCAATTTGTCCTCTAGTAGTCTAAGCTTAAGACAGCATAACAAGCCAAACCTAATTATAGGATTTATCAAAAAGGAAAGTCTTAAGTCCAGTCTTAAAACTGGACAATGTGTCAGCCTCATGGACAGAAACTGGATGTTGGTTCCACAAGAGAGGAGCCTGATAACTGGAAGATCTTCCTCCCATTCTGCTTTTGGAAACTCTAGGGACCGTGAGTAAGCCTGCAGTCTGAGAGCGAAGTGCTCTGTTAGGAAAATATGGAACAATAAGATCTTGAATATAAGATGGAGCTAGGTTGTTGAGAGCTTTGTATGCAACACGCACTCTGAGTGCAACATCTTTGCTTAAAACCTTGACATTAACTGTTTGTCTGTTAGCTAAATATTTCATAATCCACTTAACACATTTTAATGAAGGTCTCAGAAGCCCATTATCGGCTGTGCATTTACCATTAGCCTGCACAACTATGTTTGTATTTGTCAGTTTAAGAGATACTGAGCTAAATTTGTTGTGGTAGTAGCTGAGAGTCATTTCCAGCACAAACTCCAAGCACATTTCATGATTACACTGTAATGTTATTTATTTTATAAGTTTGACCGTAACAACTATAACTCAGTCGTTTTTTACCTTAAGTTGATCTTAGTGTGAAACTCTGGTTTTAAAGGTGGCGGGCGATATGCAATGCTTTAAAGAAAGGTCAAACTTTAATTTGTTTTGTTGTTATAACACTTTTCATGCTCTTTAGCCTCTCAGCCAACGTCATCTAAACTGGACATGGGTGTTGAGAGTCCATTAGGTTGACCCAACATGTTGCTGACTTTGTTGTTAAGATTCTCTGCAGTCACACAGTTTTAACTACATGATGCAATTTTATTAGTTATTCACTCGCTTCAGATGCAAAATCAGGGTATTAGCTAGTAAAAAATATATACAGTACCAAGTGCATGCTGTGGGTTTAAAAAGAGTGCTATTATTATAATTTTTTTGCAGACAACTATAATGAGTAAACTTTCTTAAGCCACAGATTGAATTTGTGAGGAGAGCATGAAGACAAAGAGACATTATGACTATACCTAATTGATTTTGTTCACCCCTCTCAGTTGCAAAGTGTCTCCTCTCCTTCCAGACGACTTCATGTTGCTGCTGTGCGCCTCACTCCAGAGGCAGATATTTGACGATGAGAACAAGGCCGCGGTCCGCATCATGGCCGGCGACAACGTGGAGATCTGCAGAGACCTGGACGCCGCGTCCTTCAGCGTCCACAACCCCGTGCCTGACTTCCTCCACTGCAGGTGACTCAACACGTCATTCACTCAGCAGCAAAGCGTGGTCCGGTTATGATCTAAATTCATGCTTCACGGAGACGCTTCACTGCAGATCATCACACTTTAAAACTATTTCCAACATGTAAATGGGCTCTTTTTTAATTAGGCTGACCTGACCGTGTTGTCATGAAGTCTTTTTGGTGTCTTTGCTTGGCTGGGCCACCATTAGCGTGGAGGGAAACACGCTAAAATGGAAAGGAAGTGAAGCAGACGGCGTAATTGATGCCTAATGATATCAGAGGCCAACAATAAAGTCAGTCTGTAATGTGTTCCAAACAACTGGCGCTATTAAAGCTATTTGGTTGAAAGTTTGTAGTGTCAGCATATTTTTAAAGCTGTATGAAACAATTTTATTAGTCAGATATTAACTTTTAAAGTACTGCGGTGTGTAGAAGGAATATTTTTTTTCTCCAAAAAGGTTTAGTCAAATTCCTTACCAACTAAAACACTGTCCAGTGAGTGACTCTACCACTTTTCCAGACACTGAACGTATAAAAGTTTCTGACTTTCAGATGAGTAAAACAGATATTTACTTGAACTATCTGAGCTTTAAATCCTCTTCACAAACATGTATTTTTTGTTTGACTTTGGCTGTTTTTTCACTCATTTTCTGTCTAGTTCTTGTCCAACATAACGTCCAACCAACCAAATGAAATGTCCAACATAAACACAAACGTTCATCTGAAGAACAGAACTGAAATTTTGACGGGAGAAAAAAGTGGCAAAGACCAAAGGAAAACTTCAAAAGACTTTCAGAAAGGCTTAAGAACTATTGGTCAAGTCTGGATCCTTGGAACCAAAACATAATGGATGATTTAATACTTTTAATTTTGCATTTTTGCTAAATGAACATAAAAACAGCAAAAACTGAGGATCTGGTGACAACAGTTCACACTTCTCAAAGAGCTTAATGCTTTTTGTAGGGCTTGAGAATCCTCATGGTAATAAAGCCTGACAAAACCTCATAGCGTCCAGGTAAGTTTAGACTTGTCACAAGAACGGCATAGTGAAATAACTGATGGTGAACAACTCAGACACAAAAGTATCAATTCGGTGCTTTATTTACAGGGAGAAATAATTCAGGACGTAGCAGGAACCCTTGGGAGCAAGGAGATGGGTCAGGTCCAGAGTTCTGCAAAGGGGGGTTGATCAGAACGTGCAGGTTCCTTAATAGTAGATGGATGCAAAGATGTTTGGTTCCAAAGTCCTGTACAATCATGAGAAGATCCAGTATTCTCAAGAGGGCATGTGGTTGGAGGGCAAGGAGAACAGCTGAAGAAGGTAAGGTTTCCAGAGGTTCTCCAGGAGGTCCCAATAATCAGGTAGGTCCCAGGATGTTCACTGGAAAGATCATAGGCAAATATACTGTAAGTCATTTCAAGACTTAGAGATTCACAAAGGGCTAGGAGCACAAACCATAGACCGGGTAATGCTCCAGCAACTGAAGGAAGTCATCAGGTGCCTTATAGTATGTATATGCCTAAAGCCTCATGAGGACACATTGCTTGCAGGTGTGGGAGTATGGCACCCTCTGGTGACCAAAGACAGACATGGCACAGGAACTCTCACAAGATTAAAGTAAAGGCTTAGCATTCCCTGAAGGAATGCATGTCATCCACCGGCCTTCACCCCAGAGTTTTAAACTAAGATAACCTAACCTTAGAGGGTCCAGAGTTACAGTCTTTTTGGGTAAGCCTGTTAAATAATGTTATGAGTGATCTCATGAGATCTTCTGAGATATGTTTGCACTCAACAGCCACCTCTGTGTCGTCCGAGGTTGATTAGTTGAGGCAACCATCTTGACTAGGGTTGACTTCAAAAGTTGAGGAATTGTGGATGTTCATCTAAAAATTACTTTTGTTGAGTTCCCTTTAAATTGGTCCAGTGCTCTCAAAAACTTTTTTGACAAGCTCCTTGACCTTCAACCTCTCACCTCAGTGAAACACCTTTTCTTGATCTTGGGTGTACAAATATACACCAATCAATGTTAATATTCTTTAACTCTAAGAACTAAAACAGCAGAAACAGTGAGACTAACGGGCTGTGCGTGCTCTTGCGGTGCCCAAACACTTTTTAGTACCGTACACCTGTCCCTCTGTGAGCTTTTAGAAACTAAGCGAGCGCCGAGGTGAGAACCAGAACTCGCCACAACCGGGTTGACTTGGAGCTTCAACACAATAAATGTGTGACGGTCTTAGCAATAACATGCCTCTCCGGTTTCCAAACTTACATTCTGTTAAAGAGCAAAATAACAAATATAGCAAAAGACAGATTTGTTTTGTGCATCCCTATAATAGGGTCAGGCTGCAACGAGGTGTTGCAACATTAGTTCCGCCTGCTACATGTTTATGTCTGGGAGGGAAAAAAATCCTGCAACGTCGCTGCTTTTGTGGGTACTTTACGAAAGCGGCTAAACCTGATGTGCCACAGACTGTTTGTACATCCCTTATCACTCACTGGAAGCCAAAGAAGGCTGTTCGTTGGCAAAAACACGCTCAAAAATGTTTTTTTATTATGGATGATTATCGGTAAGAAGAAAAGCTGACAGATGACTCCACCCCCTGTCAGTGGCTCAGTGAAGTCTTATTGAGTGTCTTCAGTGTACATCGTTTAAAATTCTGGACACTTTCTTGTTTTTGGATCCGGAGCTTGCTACTTACTTTGCGGATTAAAAACGGCGAACGGAGAATTTCTTTTGTTTTTAAAAAGGCAGAGCTCAACTGAGAGCGAGAGCATCCTGACCTGTCCACAGTCATTGATTATGTGCTCTTCACATTCCACTGTTTTGATGCGCAAAGTGGACAAGTCTTTTATTAACGCACTCTGTGTCCATCAACAAGCTCTTGTAGGCAGAGGAAAAGCTGCTCAGCCCGTCTGTCCAGGCCACGGCAGTGCTGCACTTATTCCATCGTTTCCCTCCAGGATCGAATTACGGACACGGGTTGGGAGGGAGAAATCCATAATCCACAGAAAACACTCTGTCCGTCACGCTGAGACTCAGACGCTTTTGCCCTGTACTCTAACTCAATAAATAGCTTTTAAGTATGGAAAAGGTATTTTCTCCCCCTGATGAAGAAGGACACTCACTCAGCTGTTCCGGCCCGCATCATCGCCGTCGGTCTGATCCGATGCTACTTCACCCTGAACAGAGCAGCTGTTGGACCCGTGTTAATGACTGCTTCGCTCCTCACATCACTTTAATGGTCTCTTATATAGTGAAACAGGATGCGTTCACATGATTTTAGCGTGTTCGACACGCACAGGACCTAAACGACAACATCAGGTTATCGCTCCGGTTCACGTTCATTGATCAGACTCTTACCGGTTCCCTGACAGGAAGTCATGCACTGAAGATGACTGATGAGCAGATTAAACATAAAGCAGCAGAACTAAAATGTTTTAACGTATATCACTGGCGGTAAACGTGCACTCTCATCTTTAATTAGTGGCTGAATGCAGAGGCGGATCCAAAAAAATAATATTTTTAAGGTGGCAAACGTGTGGCGTGAGTTTCCAGAAGGAATCCACCGTAGTTTTTACCTAAAAATGAAACAGATACCGGTACACGTTACCTGTCACCTGCTGCTCCAGGGGTAGAACGTCAGTTTCCATTTAGCCGCAACTTTATTGTTTGAGAGGTTTCTGCTGAAGTTTTTAGGTCCCGTAGGCAGATAAAACCAGTTTTCAATTTGCTTGAGATGTTTGAAAATTTGAAATGAGCAGGTTAGCTTAGAGACTGATGTTCTGAGGAGATCCTAGACTTTCAGCTGGTATCAAATATCATTTGTATTTATATATGAAATATCCTACAAATAGAGTGGAAACTGAGGGTTTTGCAAGATATTTTTTCCAGTGGCACCAGCCACATGGGGTAGAGGTAGAGCAGCCGACCTGGGACCAGAAAGTCGCAGGTTCAACTCCCCACCATGCCCACATTATTTTGGTGTCCTTAAAGGTTCAGTATGTAATTTCTGGAACACGCTGGAACTTAGGAAAATTTTGAACAGAGACACGTTTCTGGTCCCAGAGGTAGGGCTTGCTCTTGCCCTAGCTCTGCTGAAATTCAAATTCAAGCTCTGTTTTTATTGGCTGGTTACAAAATCTGTTTTTATTGGCTGGTTAACGGTGGGTCACTGTAGCTTTTTAGAAATGCTTTTAGAGAAGCAAGGGGACAGTAGTTTTTTTCAGAGATTACTTGTCTAAAATCAGTATGTCAGGAGGTAGTGACAGAGTGAAGAAATATGTTAAAAATATATTGTTAGAAAAGTTACATACTGAACCTTTAAGGAAGACACCCAATCCCTAACTGCCCCCTGGGCGCTTACATAGCTGCCCACTGCTCCACCTGGGTGTATCTCATGTGTGATGGATTAAATGCAGAGAACTAATTTCATCATTGTATGGAAACATACAACATACATACAGGACCACCACTGGCTCAATGGCATCCTTCAGTGGTGGGCACCGCTAATTAAAAAATTAGTTCCACAATTTCTAAAACGCTTATAAATTTTTTTAGGTCCACAATTTCAAAAGCACAAATGTCTTATGAAAATTAGGGGAAGCTAATCTAATCCGCTATTTATATATTTCTATAT
>JBBPBX010002307.1:24480-34979 GCA_038048925.1 Garcialebias charrua | reverse complement strand
CAGAGTCAGAGTCAGAGAGTCAGAGAGTCTTTATTGTCATTTGCACCGCATGTGGTACATGAGATGAAAACGAGATTATGTACACGAGGTCCCAGTTACATCCAACAACAAATGAAAGAGAAAAACAGTAATAACATCTAGAACTAACTAAGAAAAACATCAACTAGTAATACACTAAGCCTAATATAGTGGGAATAAACAGCAGCACGAACATGAGTTTGTATGAGCAGATGGTCACAGATGGTCACAGATGAACACAGCAACAAGAAAACATATCAGCATCACCATGATGTCAACCTTTTTACAGATACTAATGTGCATGTTCACAGTCAGTATTTTCATGCATTGTCTTCTGGATATATTCATGCCTACTTCCTGTTCATTGAAATGCACTCAGTCTAAACAGTGTTTGAATCTACCTTTTTCAGCTGCGTCCAGTCGTTCGGACACCTGGTCCACATTGCATGTTGAGAACATTTTGCTATCACAACACAAAAGATCAAATAAAGTCATTTATAAACATGTTTGTTTATAAATATAGTAAAGCAGGTGTAAAGACCAAAACAATAGAGTTGAAAACTGACCTTGAATACTGTAAATAGCTATAAATGTATTTAGGGCGTGACACCTAATTTGCTGTACAGATAGTCCTCGAGTTACGAACGAGTTCCGTTCCTACAGCCGTTCGCATGTCGAAAATCGCCGTATGTCGGAAAACACACTAGCCGCCACTTATACACGTACATGTACGGTACTGTACAGTTACCAAGCACTTCGCCTATCCTAACACAGTACCCTACATAATTATCAAAAAGCACATACAGTACATTTGGAGCCATAATGAAGGAAAAAAATAGTTAGCATGTCTGTTAGCATGTTAGCTCGTTGCACGTCCGAGCTCTGCAGCTTCCAGCTGCTTCACGCGGTCCAAACTGTTTGTAACTGCATGTTAGCTCCATACATTTGGAGCCATAATGAAGGGGAAAAGAGTTAACTTACTGGGAGCTGGTGAAGCCGTTTCTCCGCGTTAACATGTTAGCTCCCGGCCGCAGCAGTCCTCTCCGCCGCCCGTCGGCTCCGTGTCCCTGGTGGGGCTGGCGTTAGCATGTTAGCTCCGGGTCCGAACAACATCTGAGGCTGCCAGGCGGAGCATCGAGGCGAGCCGGAGCTAACCGAAGCTAACCGAAAACTGCCGAACACTGCCGAACACTGCGTAATCGGCTTCAAAATAATAATACATGTACAGTAATAATAATAATAATAATAATTTATTTGTAAAGCCATTTAAAACAACCACAGTTGCAACAAAGTGCTGAACACATAAAATCAAGAACATTTAAATACATAAAATAAGATTTAAAAACATATATTTTATTCTTATTTTATTTTATTTTTTTAATTAATAAGATGCGTTCGTAACACCGAATCGCCGTAAGTCGGGGACTACCTGTATTAGAAACTGTAAAAAGGTCAACAGCCACCAATGGCTCTAGGTGAGATTTGTGGCCACCATCTTGCTAGGTGCTACAGCAGTCACAGTACTGTTTACATCATGTGCTGTCATCAGTACGGTTCACTCTCTACACTGCTATCTGGTCCATTACAAAACAAGCCTCAGTGGAATCAACTAAACTAAAATAAGGTCAAGTTAGGCGTGGTCACTCACCCCCTTGTAATGACCCCACACCCAGCCTTTCGCAGTCTTCGTTAATCAGAACAGTTTGCAGTGCAAGCCCAAAACCCGAGCTCAGATCTGATCTCACACCCTTTTTGTGTGTTTCTGTAAACTTTAACAATGTAAAATGATATATTCCTTTAAAAACTTCCCATTCACACAATGTCCTTCATCCTCAGGTCCTACCTGGACATGCTGAAGGTGATCATGTTCAGCTACCTGTTCTGGTTTGTCCTCACCATCATCTTCATCACCGGGACGACGCGGATCAGCGTCTTCTGCATGGGTTACCTCGTGGCCTGCTTCTACTTCCTGCTGTTTGGGGGCGACCTGCTGCTGAAGCCGATCAAGAAGATCCTCCACTACTGGGACTTCCTGATCGCCTACAACATCTTCGTCATCACCATGAAGAACATTTTGTCTGTGAGTAATGGTGCAATTTTATTCAAACCGGTTTATTATCTGAACCTCTAACAGGAACTCGGTGCACTTGAAAGAAATAAAAACAACATTTTGGTCATTTTGTTTATTTTTGTCCGTACCAAATGCAAAAGGGTGATAATGTTTTTACAACTGTGTGTATGTGTGTGTTTGTACTGTTATATCTCATAAATCACTCCATGGATTTTAATAAAAATTCAAAAAAATAATAATAATTTGGTTTGCATCTATAACTGTTTTTGGAGTCAGTCCATTTCAAGATGGCCACCACAGCAAAGTGATCTTAATAAACACAAAAATGACTGTAACTCTGTCATTTTTACGGATATTGAGCTGGATTATGGTGGTAGTAGCTGAGAGTCATCCCCAACAAATACTTGGGAGTGCAATACACATCATTTCTTAAAACTTTATTATTTACTGTTGGAGTCGACGCTGCTTGTCTGTTAGCAAAATATCTAATAAACCATTGCACAAGTGTCAAGGAAACTCTCAGAGAGTAATCTTTGCCTGTACTTCTACAACGGCTTAATATTTGAAGTCTGCCAAATTCAAGGAGGCCACTGCAACTAATCAACAGTAGCCAACTCAAAAATGGCTATACTGTACTGCTGTGAACTTTACAAATATTGAGTTTAAATTTGGTGTGGTAGTAACTGAGTCAGCCACAACGTGCTCACCGAGCACTATCAGGTTAGGCGAGATGTTGCACGAGTTTGTGCATCGCATTATGTTAGTTACTGATGTATTTTCTTTATTATTAATAGAGTTTACACAATAACTCTGTGACGTTACAAATCATGTCAGTTCGTGGACTTTTACAAAGTATTTTTTTGAGTTTTGCTTGTGTTTCATTAAGAAGTCTTGTTTGTAGATCCTGGCTTGTGGCTACATCACCGCCCTGATGCAGAAGCAGTGCTGGTTGATCCAGTTCTTCAGTCTGGCGTGCACCATCAAAGGTTACAAATTAGACACCAATCAGAAAAATAAAGGTGAGTCGGGTCAGCGACGTAACAAAGTTGGAGCCTCAGACACAGTTAGGTCTGAAATCTCATCTAAGAGTCTCAAACTGTCACTTCACTTGCAGATCTTGTGCCCAGATTGTCCTTACTGTGAAATCCACATTATCTTTTTAAAATTAACAACTTAAAATGATTTGTTAATGTTATTTTCATAGCTGCACATTGGCTCACACTCCAACGGTCTCCTGGATGTTTAGATCAAAAGCTAATGAAATGGAAACTCTGCAGAACACAGGAAGTAAAAGTTTAATTAATTAAACTTGGACAGTTTTATTCTTTTTTGTTTGTTTGTTCCTAAACAACTGAAGGACCTTGGTGCAGAGGTAGATGGTAAAATTATTTTAAAAGCCAGCGGTACAGGATCTCCCAACGAGGATGGAAGTTAATGGCGACTGTAAAACCAGTGAGGTACAGAGCATTATTCGGACTATTCTCCACGTCATTTAAAGGTCCTCGGATTTGGAATAGTTTACTAAACGTGATAAAAAGTTCACATACTTTTGAATTAACTACATTATTTTTCGGAGTATAGGTCGCACCGGAGTATAGGTCGCATTGTCCAATTATTACCAATAGATTGGAAAAATCCCTAGATACTGTAGGTCGCACCTACGTTTAGCTCTGCTGCAAATGTCTGCCACAGGAGCGCACAGCAAGGCTTTTAAGAAGATTAACACTTAAAAACAATTATTTGTTTGATAAAAATTATAGCAAATATGTGTCTGAGCTGAACTTTTCCTTAATAAATGAACGTAATTGTGAAATGAGCTGGATTTAAGCCATATATAGGTCACACCTGAGTATAGGTCGCAGGCCTTGAAAAAAATGATAAAAAGGTGCGACCTATACTCCGAAAAATACGGTAACTTTTTAAATCTGAGTTGAACAAAGGGCTTAAACAAAAACAAACCTGTGTATATGAACACCAGTTTATGGGTCAGATATAGCTGTTGATGCCTTTCTTTATTCTTGTCTCCTGTTTTTATCTGTTCGAATTGTACGTTCATTTAGTTTTACTGTGCCTTTCGCATTAGTAGTTTTTCAGGTTTAATTTTCTGAAAAATCCGACAAGGGATTGGATTTGCAGATTTGTAAATGTGGCAAGAGTTACCAAACGTCTGTCATTCTTCTTATTCTGTTTACAAAAACGGGAAGTGACTGAACACACGAACGTGTTTCTGCTCCGTCTGTTTGCGTATTTCAATGTACTATTTGTGTTTCAGGTGACGGGGACATCTGTGAGCTGCCCAAAGGCGAGGCAGGGATCATCTGGGACAGCATCTGCTTCGCCTTCCTGCTGCTGCAGAGACGAGTCTTCATGAGCTACTACTTCCTCCACGTGGTGGCGGACATCAGGGCGTCACAGATCCTCGCCTCCAGGTACTCCACCGGCTTCAGGAACCTCACAAACAGCTGATTAGCCCCTGTCCCAGAGCGAAGAAGGGAATTAGAAATAGCCTCAGTTTGTTCATCTGTGTTGTGAGCTTGATCACTTGAAAAATAAGTGGGATACTGACTTCCATTTTGGTGTGTGGCTACATGTAGGCATAAGAAAGGTCCCTTTTGAAAACGGAGTTGCCAGGTCAGAAGATGACATGGCTCCATACACAGTAATCCCTCGATACATCGCGTTTTGACGTTTGTGGACTCACTCTTTTGCAGGTTTTCAGTGTAAGATTGTACACGTTGTTTCCCGGTGGCCTGGCCGCTCAGTGATCGTCTGGGAGGTGGGGTCTGTCTGCTGCTGTGGGAGCTTTAGTGAGACGGGTGCAATTCAGTTCAGTTTATTTATGTAAAAATCACATGTTAAGACCGAAATAGTATCAAATGAAAACTATTCAATTTTAGCAAATCATTTAAGGACATGAAGTCAATTTGTCTTCCAGTAGTCTAAGCTTAATTAAGGCAGCATAACAAGCCAACCTTAACTATAGGATTTATCAAAAAGGAAAGTCTTAATCCCAGTCTTAAAACTGGACAATGTGTCAGCCTCATGGACAGAAACTGGAAGTTGGTTCCACAAGAGAGGAGCCTGAAAACTGAAAGACCTTCCTCCCATTCTGCTTTTGGAAATTACCGCGAGTAAGCCTGCATTCTGAGAACAAAGTGCTCTGTTGGGAAAATATGGAACGATAAGATCTCAAATATACAGTAAGATGGAGCTAGGTTGTTGAGAGCTTTGTAGGTTAGAAGTAAGATTTTGAATTAAAGTCTGGACTTGACAGGCAGCCAATGGAGAGAAGCTAAAACTGGAGAGATATCTCTCCTACTAACTCCAGTTAAGACTCAAAGTGAGTGGCATGGATTGTTTATTTAAAACAATCAAGCGCGACCCGATCCGAGCCTTAATCCAAACCGAAATGTCCCGGTGCTCCCGATGGCCAGCCCCACCCCAATTGGCTCGATAACCAAAGCATCAGTCTGTCTGCTCTCTTTCTCTGTGCTCTTTTAGAGCGTTTAGAGAGTTAAGAACATTGCAAGAAAGTGGGAAGAGTTTATAAAGCCTTAAAATATATATATAAGCACTAAAATAAATTTAACGTCCCTACTTCGTGGATTTCCACCTATCGGGGCTGTCTGGAATGTAACCCCCGCGATAAGAGAGGGACTACTGTACAGTATGTTTTACTGAGCTGATAACTTGAAAAATAAGCAAAAATACCACTTCCTTATTGGTGTGTAGCTGCATGTAGGTGTAAGAAAAGACCCCGTCAAAAGTAGAGTTGTCAAAATCCAAAGTAGCGGTGATTGCTTTTTTTTTTTTTTTTCCAACACTGCTCCTAATTGGTTGAATACTTTCCCAGAATTTGAGCTCTTTCAAGGAACTTTTAAAGAGCCCTATTTGTGCATTTTATTTGGAATAATTTTATGACTTGACGTCTGTTTTATTCATTTACACCTTACATTTTTACACCTTTTTTATGCACAATATTTTGTTAACTTTGGCTTTAATTCAACCTGTACTGTACAAACTTGTTTGTTTAGAAATAAAATCGCCACAGTTGAGTTAGTAGCAATAAACTTGCAAGGTTTTCTGAAACGACACCATTTTTGTTTGAACTTTCCTTTTGACGTTTGATAGATTACCGTAGTTTAATTTGAAAAAAGAGCTCTGATGATTAAGGTTGCTAGCATTCAGATTTCTAAGATTTAGTTTGTCCTAAAGCAAAACCATTTAGGAGATATCAACAGTACATTTTTATTATGTTTTTAAAGCTGTTAAAGATTGATTAGAAGAGGAATAAACCTGCAGTGTTTTCGCCTTATGTTTTACTCATTCGTGTGTTTCAGAGGAGCAGAGCTTTTCCAGGCCACCATTGTGAAGGCGGTGAAAGCTCGACTGGAGGAGGAGAGTAAATCTGTGGAGCAGCTGAAGAGACAGTGAGCCTCCTAAACTTTGTGTGGTGTCTGTGGTTACCACGTGTTTACAACAGTTGATTTGACACAGTAATAAACTTAATTTAGATTTGCTTCAACACATGTAGCTTGAAATGTTTCTGCAGCGTACTAGTTAAAACATAATTTTAAAAATTGGAACTCCATCCTGGAAATATAAATCCATGCTTTGTGATGTTAAACCGTCGATCAGCCAAACGTTTGAGCCTTTTTTCCCCCTGGATGTCTAAAAGTGACCTCTCAGTGCTCAGAGTCCACAAATGCAGCACTTGGCAAGTAGGACGAACATCGTATGTATCTGTGGACACCTCCAGACAACGTGGGTCACACGAGGTTAGACAAACAGGTCTTTGTAATTAAAGCTTTTTTCTTTAAATATCCCGGCAGGCTCGTTAACCACATTCACTGAATTATGTAAACTGGTTCCTCCTAAATTTCTTCAGCTCGTATCTGAACCTTTATTGTAAAACAAAACAAAAAAAATTATATCTGTTTAAGTTGGATCTTTTATGTACCTATTCATAAAGCTCTGTTCCAATGGGAAAAAACAGGGCCTTCCATGCCCTCACAGAAGGCCTGAGAATGCAGCACAAACAAAACATTACATTTACATTTTAACTTAACATCTATCTTAGATAAAAATATATACTTTCAATTCAGCTTTTATTAGTTTTTGCTAATTTCTCTTAGTTTCTGTGCACTACTTTGCAGTTGAGCGAGAAACTTTTTAATTCGTGAAAATCCAGTTAACCAATCGGATTCTTTTACATCTTTGTCGCCAGGCAGAAAAAAAAAATGCTTGAAAGAGCTTTCTAATTGGTTAGGACTTCACTGTCAGGAGAGAAGGCCGAGCTGAGTCAGACTCTCCAGGATGAGTTTGTTTATTAATAATTGTCAGGAAAATGAACCAATTATAATGTTGATGTAGAGTGGGTGGGACCAAAGCACAGCGCTGAGCCTTTGGGAAGGCCCTGAAAGCAGGTTTTTTTTTTTGTCCATGTTAAGATTTGTGATGCCTTCAGTTAAAAAAATCCACACTGAAATTGTAGTTGCTCTAAGAATGAACGTGAATTATCAGGTTTACAGCAACGATCTTCAATTCTGCAGTTGTATTCTGGGTTCATTACACGATGAAACAAACAGTAAGTTCTGTGGCTTACTGTTAAACAGAGTGATATATTTTATATTACATGTTGTACTTGAACGCAAGAGACTGTGAGCTGCAGGGCATGCTGGGTAATCTTGGAACAGAAATGGGTGGACATTTTCATGTTCAGATGGGTTGCCCCTGTTGGTTGATCTGTTTAGTTCTGGATTGACATTTATGTTCAGGTTGTTGGTGACTGTAAAATAAATGACACCATTAGTCAAACGTTGTACCTGGTATATAAAATTAGGAAAGCACTTCCTGTTTAGTGAGTTTCTGGATTGAGAAACTGAAAGTGAGTGACAGAATCGACTTTGTACTTTGTAGTATCTCAGACATTAGTTTCTGTTGGGCTGCTACAATATTAGACATTAGACGTTTCTACTTTTTTGTTCAGATTCACAGATTCAGAGTTTCTTTGTCATCCGCATCTCATGTGGTACATGTGGTGGAACGAGATTGTGTACACAGGGTTCCAGTTACATCTTACAATAAAATGTAAAAGAAAAACAGTAGTAACATCTTAGATATGAACTAAGAAAAACATCAAGTAAATAATACACTAAGCACTAGTAGTACAAAAACATTACGTCAAACAGCAGCACGAACATGAGTCTGTGTGAGCAGATGAGTTAAGGTTACAGTTTTGTCTTTACAGTTTGTGTGGGTCTTCTTTTTTTTTTTTACACTGACATTGTGCAATATATGTCAAATACTGTGCAGTTCCAAACATTTTTGCATTCTTTTGCACTGGTTTTTATTGCACTGGTTTTTACTGCACTGGTTTTTGTTTTGTCCTCCAGTTTTTGTGCCTGACCATGACTGCATATTTTGTAGTATGTACTTAACAGAGGAATACGTAAAAGTTAAGAACATGAAATGGGTTATGTCTTTTAAAAAAAAGATTCATATCTGAAACATGTCTGCTAGGGGAAAAAAAGGAAATGCTAATTAATCTCTGTCAAACCATGTTCTCTTCATTAATTCTTGTAGACAAGGAACCAATTGTTTGTGACAATCTGTCCAATTGCCTCAAAAAGATTTATACCGGTAATTGGATTTAAGGATTTTTTTTTAAGTTCAGCTCTTGGACAGAAAATGAGTGGAAAAAGCAGCCAAAGTTTTAAGAAAATCCTCTAAGATTCTGACGACCTGTTGATTAAAAGAAGTTTGTTAATTTTACATTAAAGTCTGGCTGCTTGGAAGTTCATTATAAGAAACAGCAGGCAGTTAAAAACTTTTGGACAGTAAATTATTGGACTAGTTGCATGTAAAAGCTAATCTTCATCTGCTTTCTCAAACAGAGCCACATGCACGGGTACCAAAAATCTAAAAAGGAGCACAAAAACTGTTTCAACCTAGTAAAAAATTACAACAACAAAAAGGGGGGTTACATAATTATGTCATAGTCCTCATTTCCTTACATTCAGTTTAAAGAAAGAAAGAAAGAAAAAAACTGAAATACCCAGTGGTAGTCTGAGATTATTCTGCATCCAATTGGAGCTAGATTTAAAATGACAAACTTCAGGAATCTGATTTAAAAATGTTTATGTTTGTTTATTAAATTTGTTCATTTTTTTTTACAAAAGAAATACAATACAAGACAATCCCATCAACGACACGTACACAATGTAAAAAAATGAAAGGTAGCAGAAAGAAGAATAAATCTTATTATATCTGCCCCTTTTTTCAAACAATCAGATTAAACAATAATAATCTTTCACCAGCAGTACAAAATGACTAACTCTTTCTAATTTTCTAATACTAATACATAACTAATAATTGATACAATACACATTATGCTAATTCATATATATTTTTTCAACAAATTCCTTTTGATCATTTTCTTAAATGTAAACATTGACTTGGCATTTTTAACTACATTCTCCAAGCCATTCCATAATCTAATTCCCTGGATTGAGGTAGAACGTCCCTTCAAGCTAGTTCTGAATTGTGGTTTTACAAACATCTCTGTCCCCTTAAGATTATAACAACTTTGTCTTTTAACAAAATTCATTTGGATATTTAAAGGTAAATCGTTATTTTGAGCCCTATACATAATTGATAAAATATTATAATCAACCAAATCATGGAATTTCAATAATTTCAGTTGATAAAATAATGTACTGGATGGATGACAGTAATGTTTTCTAGTGATAATTCTTACAGCTCTTTTCTGTAATACAAAAATAGGCTTTGTGATTGTTTTACACGCTTTCCCCCAAACATCAATACAATAGATTAAGTGTGGAACAATGATTGTGTTATACAACAAATACAGAGCTTTATCATTCAATAGGTCTCTGACTTTGTACAGTACTGCAATCGATTTAGCTATTTTTATTCTTACAGAATTTATGTGTTGTTTCCATGTCAGTTTGTCATCAATAATAACACCCAAAAACTTCACCTCACTCACTCTACAAATCTCAACACCCTCAATTTTGAGTGGAACGTCAACAGTTTTCTTTTTATTACTGAATATCATGTAATTAGTTTTTTCTAGATTTAATGATAATTTATTGATTTTAAACCAAGTTTGTATTTTGGTAAATTCTGTCTTTATCAATTCCAACATTTGTTCTATATCTTCACCTAAACAGAAAAATGTGGTATCATCAGCAAAAAGTATACATTTAAGGAGTCCTGACACATTTACCAAGTCATTCACATATAAAATAAATAGCTTTGGTCCAAGCACAGAGCCCTGGGGAACTCCACATGTGATATTACAGAGGTCAGATCTTACATCATTTATTTGTACAAATTGTTTCCTATCTTTCAAATAGCTAGATACCCACTGTAATGCTGGTCCTCT
>JBBPBX010002307.1:0-19155 GCA_038048925.1 Garcialebias charrua | reverse complement strand
TAGGACTACCTGTGTGTGTGTGTGTATATATATATATTTACACATATATATATTTACACTCAAATAGAGCATAATTTAAATGTTCTGTTTGAAAAGCTCTAATGTTTTTTTTTATACTGTTCAACGTAAAAGACCAGAGTGTTTGTGTATATTTTTGTTGTGTTGGAGGTCTCTCCTCCTCGGTGCCTCCGTCTCACTGTTTCACTGAAACCAAGCTGCTCTTCTCTGTTCTCCAGTTTCTCTACCAGGCTTGGATCACAGATCCCAAAGCTGCTCTGAAGGCACGAGCCAAAGACAAACGCAAATTTTGGAAGAAATACACCAAGAGAGTGAGAAACGGGAAAAGCAAGAAAGATGGTAAGCTGCTTTTAGTCATTTCATAAAACGTATCGGTCCAGAATAGAGGGCTTTTGTTCAAATAAAGGTACTCTAATTGTATTATTAGTGTAAACAAGTTCTTTTTTTTATTATTGTGTGATTATTAAAGGTGGCTGAAATATGTTGCCACCTTTTTTACCACATTCATGTTTTCACATTCACTATAATTCAGTATACTGGGTAAATATATTCAGTGATGTCATTCTTTTAATGCTGCTTTGTACCTCTAAAGTGTGTTTTTTTACTTTGCTTCAGCAGGTCATGTGGCGATAGAGGTGGGAGATTTGTCTGATGGGCAAGAAAAGGGCGAGGAGAACAAAAAACCAGCTGGACCAGGTGGGTTTCTACTCATCGAACAGCATTTTATAACAAACTAATCACATGGCAGACATGTCTGATGGCATGCAACTTTGTCCAACTGGACCACATGTGATTTATGGACTTGGAGAAAGCATTGGACTGTGTTTCTTAAGGCTACATTGTGGGAGGAGCTCCTAGAGTACAGGATTGGGGGTCCATTGTCATTTATTCTGTACAAAAACAGTGCAAGAGTTTGGTTTGCATTGCAGCTGTACGTCAGACCCTTTCAGGGTGGCAGTTGGACTCCACCAGGGCTGCGCGATGTCACAGATTCTGAGCAAAACTTTTATGGATCTCTGTGACGCCAGTGGGCAGAGGGGGATTCTGCATCTGCTGTATGCAGACAATGTGGTCCTGTTGGCGTCATCATCCCGTGATCTTCAGCTCTCACGAAGCGGTTCACAGCCAAGTGTGTAGCAGCTGGAATGAGGACCTCCAAATTTGAGGTCATGGTCATCAGTTGGACATGGGTGGATTGCTGTCTCCAGGGTGGAAGTGAGGTGCTGCCTCAAGAGGAGGAGTTCAAGTATCTCTGGGTTTTGTTCATGAGTGAGAGAAGAAAGAGGTGTGAGATCGACAGACAAATCAGTGCAGATATTGATTACTCGGTACAGATCCGTCGTGGTGGAGGGAGCTGAGCTGCAAGGCGAAGCTCTCTGCTTACATTCATACTCTCACCTATGAACGGACGGTTTCCGCTCGACTTCGGTCCCGACGTTTTACCTGTGCGAAGATGCTTGGTCTCTGCCCCGGTAAACTAGTCCCAGCCTTACGTGCACGAACCGTCCGTTCTGCTACGGTTTACAGGCGACCAGCGTCCATCTTACAGCGGCTCGCTCAAGTCTGCTTCCACCTCACCGGGGTAACAGCCTCAGTTCCGGTTTTGGCTTTCAAGATAAAAGATTCCTTGAAGGAATTTCACTAAAGTGGAGCTTTTTACAGCTCGAAATGGATTTATAACTGGCATGTTATAAATCCTTAACGGATGACGTGTCCTTAGCGTTTGACAGACGTTCATTCAATTCTTCGATGAAAACTCATGTTTCAGTTTCATCCGCAGACTGAAGGACAGACAGGAAGTGTAACCTTAAGAAGGGAGTGTGACCTGGTTACGTTCCAGTTCCCTCATTGGTTTGTTTGCCCAGTGGGAGAGAGTCAGAAAGTGTGATGGTCACTTCAGGATAGGAGAGAAAGATTGTTTTTTAGAACAGGCAGAAACTAGTCGCCAGTAATAAGATTACTGATTAAAAACTGTTTCTCATTTATAAACAAAACTGAACAAGTTATTCTGACATATAATTCAACTTTGGACACAGTTTGATTCATCATTTGAAGAAGTGACCAGCATTGGTACAGCATAAATCATACAATGACAAGAGTTATTCTGTTAATTCTGAATTAACACAAATTAAAAGGAAGTCTCTTCTGAAATAATATGTGTCTTGATTGAAATTATTAAAATAAAACAGTGGTAAAGTGTCTCTCTGAAAGAATAAGTGAGAGGTGCTTCAATATAGTTCAGAGAGATGTGAAAATGTGTAAATCCAAGTCAGAGATGAAGGCCTGTATCACTACAGTCAGAAACTTTGGCTAGTGGCAAACAGAAAGTAAGGTCTCAGATACAGGCAGTCAAAATGATTTTTTTTCTGCAGGGTAGCTGGACTCTCCCTTAGAGGTAAGACGTTCAGTTAACTGGGACAGAGTCGGAGTAGAGCCACCACATCCTCATCGTGAGGAGCCAGTTGAGGTGGTCCGGGCATCTGGTAAGGATGTCCCCTAGATGCCTCCCTAAGGGAGGTTTTTTTGGCCATGTCCAATTGGGAGGAGACCCCGGGGATCCTGGAGAAACTACGTCTCTCAGCTGGGCTTGGAGTCCTCCTAAAGGACAGGAAAAGGTGTCTGGGCCTCCCTGCTCAGGCTTCTGCCCCCCGCTACCCAACCCAAGGGGAAGATAAAAGATGAACGTGCTTTTCAAATGACACATTCTTCTGCGTTGCGTTGCAGACAACATCATCAAGCGTGTGTTCAACATCATAAAGTTCACCTGGGTGCTCTTCCAGACAACGGTGGAGAGCTTCACCAACTGGATGAACGACATGTGCAGGGAGTACATCGACATCTCTACGGTGCTTCGTCTCGAGCGCTGCATGCTGACACGCGAGGTCAAAAAGGTACGCAGGCCCTTAAAAACGTGAACCATATAAAATACATGAGCATAATTTACAAGTGAAACCTTCGCCTCCTTCCAGGGCAACGTCCCGTCCAGAGAGAGCATCCACGTCTACTATCAGAAAGCCATGAGGCTGAACATCTCCAGGCAGGCCAGCATGGATCAGCTCAGCGACGACGAGTTGGCCTCAGGCTCCACGACGGTCCGCAAGAGACGAGGAGGTTATCGGATGGAGAGCCAGGACTCCACGGCCTCCAGAGACAGCATGTCCAGGTACACACAGGTTATCATTGCTTCAAAAATGAGTCAAATAAATTGTATTTATAAAATGTGTATGAAATATATCTGCTCATTTGTTGATATAGCCAATACATATTTTTTTACTTGTGTAATAGGGGTGTAACGATACACAAAACTCACGAGACGAGACGAGACAAATTACAGAGCTCGCGAGAACGAGACGAGATTTTAATATTAGTTCAAGAAAACTTCAAAGATCGGTTTTATGCCGCAAAAAGGCTTTTATTCTGTTTTAACATGTATTACAAACCCAACTGATGTCTTCATTTTACTGATTGAATCTCCTTAGACCTTAGAACGTTCAACTTTGTTTAAAAAAAAATAGATATTCACGCAGGACTTTCCAAAAATTGAACATAAATATCCGCATCAGCGCTGAATCTGCAGCCGTCACTCACCAGTGTTGCCAGATTGGGCGGTTCACCGCGATTTTCCTTCTGACTTTTGCGGGTAAAGAGTGCTTTGGGTGGGTGGGACTCTATCTGGCAACACCGGTCACACCGGTGTTTACGCGTGTGTCTTTACATTCGGGGCAGCGTCGGCAGCGCCGGGACCCTCCATCAATGTAGAGGCGTCTGCGGCACCGGGACCCTCCATCAGTAGTTGGGGCGTCTTCTATAGCAACTTCATCCGGCGAAGCCATGCTGTCCGTGACGCTGACTTGCTAGGGGCTCTGCTAGCGCTAGCATTAGCGTCTCGCGAGACAACGTTACCTCTCAACGAGAGATATCGCGGGAGTTTAATATTGCGAGATCTCGTACAACGAGATCTCGTTACATGCCTAGTAATTACCACAATAAAGTTCACGCAAATTACTTTTCAAACCACATGCAGTGTCGTGACTGTGCTTGAAAATAATATACAGATCATTTCCTAAAGCAGTCATTAAAATGATTGTTTTTTATTTTATTCTATTTTTTTAGCTGCTACATCAATTTCCACATAATGAAACATTTTACAAAAAGCATTTTCTACCAACTGAGTAACTGGATGTGTCTTATGGGAAGTTTTTGATTTGATACTAAAATACAAAATAAAATAAAAGGTTAATGCAGCAGAAAGCTTAAACAATGCAGTTAAAATGTTAAATATGGTGACAAATGGAACAAACACTGGATCCTTTCTAGACTTAAACAAAAAATAATTCCAAAATCCAAATCAATGAAACAAACACAAAATTTTTTATTTCTTCCATTTTTAAATTGTTTTAAATCCGTTGAGATTTGACTGAAACCTGTTTTTTTTAACCATTCTGTGTATTTTACTTCCTGCTTGCTTCTTTTGTATTTTTTAAAATCACATTCTGCTGTAGAAATAGTGAGCTTTGGAACTTAGACGTCTTGGATTTTGTGTTAAACCTTGTCATCTTCATAAACAGGAACCCATTTGACAAACTTAATTCATGTTTTGTGAGAAATCGTTGCTTCAGCTGCCATTAAAACGTAAAGTTTCTGCATAGCAAGTGAGGAAACGTTTTCTTTTTGACTTGGCATCCTTTAACCATCATCGTTTCATTTTTTTCACCTTCATGTCTTACAATGGGTTTTATTCCATAAGTTGTGTTGTGTTCATCTCATCTCATCCTCCGATTACCTCATCTGTCATTCTCACCCTGTCAGCGTCTGCACTGAGGCCACCACGCTGTTTTCTCGCCAGTCCACTCTGGAAGATATGGACTCAATGCCAGAGAACATTCCCAAAACCAGCGAGCGCCCCCGGCCCAAACTGAGAAAGATGTACAGCATGGACATGTCCAGCTCATCAGTGGACAGCGGCAGCAGCTTCATGTCCAGGTGCCTGGTCTCCCCATCACTCACAACCACTCCTCTTTCACTCACAATACCATGATTTTTGCATCTCATGACTCTGTTCTCTGTCCTCTCTGACTCCTTGACCTAAAAGACCACAATAGACATATGTCCTGACATGTGCTCAATAATCCAGGTAGATAAATCTAACAAGGTTGAGTCTAAGCCTGTTTTAATAGTTGAAACTCTTAAAATATGCTCCTAAACAAATGTATTTATGCACTGTTATTTTGTTTGGTATAAGTAAGGTAAATACAGTAATAATGTATTTATTAAACTATTTGATGATAATGATAAATTAGCTGTGCAGTATGTAATAATATAGGCAGGGGTCAGTTTTACTGACTTACCGGTACCTATATACTAGATGTAAATTTGAGCAGGGTTTAGACTGACACAAAAATACATCAATAATTTACGGGTTCTCACTTTTTCAGTTTAATATTATAATTCTGTGACTTGGTGATGGGATGTAAAGACATGAAACATTAATTTATGTTGAAACAGCAGAACTGAATCATTTAATTAGCAAATCATTAAATTACATCACACATTTATACATGGCTTGATCGACAGGAATTTCCTATAAATTTACTTCAGCAGATGACATCACGCTTCCGTAACTTCTAGGTACAACAGAACACAAGTTATGGGTCTTTGTATAACTTATCTCTGCAGGCACATTAACTTAGAGTTTATTGGCTTAGGAGATAAAAGAAAGTTTCATGAAAGAGTTTAGGAGGAAGATGGAGGATGAAAGATGGAGGGAGTGGTGTGTTTTTTAACCAGGAAGCATGGCAGCTCTCCGGCCGATCTCAGCAACACGTCGGTACGACTTGGCAAAGCATCTGACGACTTTGTTACCTCGTCAAGATGGTCAATCTCCCTTGGTCCAGTTGGTCAGTCCATTTACCGTTTTCGGCGTCTCCAGGCGTATGCTTAATCTCGGACCGTAGTAACGGCATTTCCTGGTTTGATTTTTCAGAATAAAACTTTCCTTGGAGAAAAATTCATTCAAATGGAGCTTTTCAGCTCAAAGGCGGACTCATAGCCAGTAGTGCTATGAACCCCAACTGATGACGTGTCATTGGCGTTTAGACAGACGTTCAATCAGCTCTTTGGAGAAGAACATAGTTTGACTTACTCCAGCAGACTCAAGGTTCAGACAGGAAGTGGAGCCTTAAAAAAGGAGGTTGATCCAGTTAAATCCACTCCGCTCATTGGCTGTTCACCAAAATGAAGGAGTGACTTTGCTCAGGTCAGAGAGCTGAACATCTGAAGGTTACTTCAGGATAGGAGAGGAAGATTGTTTTTAGAACGGACATAAACCAGTCGCCAGTTATACAGATAACTTGATTAGGCTTTGATTCATGTGTTAACATTTCTAAAACAAATCTGAAAAGTACAATTTGACATATCTCTCAACTTTGCCATAGTTCTTTGACTAAGACATACACCAGCATTGGTAACAGCATAAAACCATGATCATACAATGACAAGTTATTCTGTTAATTAATTCTGAATTAACACAAATTAAAAGGAAGTCTCTTCTGATTGATATGTGTCTTTTAATTCAAAATAAATGTAATAAAATAGTGTCCATTTGTCTCCTTGAGAGCCTCAAGAAAAGTGTACCACTAAAAGTTTCAGAGAGATGTGAAAAGGTGTAAATCCAGGTCAGAGACGAGGGTCTATATCACTACAAGTATGATAAAGGCATCCTAATAAAAATATTGCCTGCACAGAAAAGCAGAGGATTTACAGTGATGAAATGAAAAATATATATCTGTGCAGTACTGTGGCATTTTAGTTCCTGAAGCAAATCCAGAAGTTCAACCTTCTCCTGGAGTGTCTTAAACATCTTCTGGTGCTTAAAGGGGACCTCAGATGTATTTTTTAAATTTTTATGGTATTTCTGTGGGATATCCAGACCCTATTCCTTCAATTTAATGCACAAAATAATTATTAGATAATCAATTATACCCTTTTTAATTCTGCCATTTTTAACTTTCGTTTTGAACGACCGGTTTCTTGAAGTCCACGCCCTTCAACGATCTGTTTACGCCCTCTGTAACAGCCAGTATCTGTAATGTGTTGTTGTTTTAAAATTAGCTCTTTTTTTATTACTCATTTGACTTACTGTTAGTGCTAGCTTAAGATAACTTACCGAAACTCGTCTGAGCGCGCCGCCATGAGCTGCTCCTTTTAGCATGAGACCTGCCGAATCCGAAGCTAATGTTAGCTTGTTCCTCTTCCGGTGTTCGCCAGCTCCGCTCGTTGCACGCGGAGATTTTGGGAGTTATCGCTGTTCCAGTCAAGACAACACAAAGTTCACCAAGTGTCTCCCGTAAATTAATCCGTAAGGAGAAGGTCCTCGCTGCTGCGAGGCTGCTGCAAGGCTGCAACGAGGCTGTACAATTGAAGCTCCGCTCCATCCGCCAGAAGCAGTGTCCCGTTGCCGCCGGTCCCTATGCCGGGAGTCCGCTCGTTTAATTTTTGCCGGCTGCGCGTTGGGAGCGATCGCAAATACACTAAAAATTGAACTAAAACATAAAAATAACAATTATACTTTATTTATAAAGCCATTTAAAAAAACCACAGCTGCAACAAAGTGCTGTACACATGAAATTAAGAACATATAAACAAAAGATGAGATGAAATCATGAAAAACAACAGTCATGTGTTTAATACAGAAGTGGGTTGAGCCTAACCAGGGGTTGCTAGGTGAGGGGCTGGACTCAGGTTTGAGGTGATTGGCTACGGCTTGTGACGTCAATAACTGCAGGAAGTGTGAATCCTGGTGTATTTATCAAAAATAAATAAATCTACTTAGAGTAAATAAACCACTGGGTGCATTTTTTTGGCACAAGGACTGTTTTTTTATGAAGTAAATACCCAAAGTTGAGTAAAAAAAACATTAAAAAGTGAATTTTGCATCTGTGGTCCCCTTTAAGTTTTTTTTTTTGTTTTTTTTTTTTTTGCCAGAAGCCTTAAAATGTGGTGTTCTGCCAGCATGGCTTTAAGAGTAAAATAAAAAGTACAGAAACACTCAAGCTAGCTGCATGCGATACAATAAACTGTTATGATGCTGGTGTGCTGGATTTTTTTTTTGTCATTATTTTATTTTACATGGAGATTTAACTGAAGTTATGGTAATATTAGGAAACTAGTAAATTATATTGTTCTTTATACTTAGTGTTAAAACGCATGAAAATTTACATTTTGTGACAAAAAAAATTAAAAGTTGCAGAGGATGTTTGCCTCAATTTCTTCAAACAATCATTATTTAAGTTTTAAGGACAAATCCATGCAAGTTCAACGTAACTCTGGACATCAGCTTTGCGGGTGTTCATTGAATATTTTTGCTCTTGAAGTTAACGTGTGGTCAGGAGGAAGCCCAATCCCCAAACTGATATGCAAAAGTGGGCGTGGCTTATGACAAAAATGCTCTATTGGGAGGTTGTTGTCCAAACAAAGTGTTGGGGTTTGATAAGTGTCCCTGGTCTAGACTCTAAACAGCCCACTGCCTGCCAAGATGGCGTATGAGAGACATGAAGCAAAGTGCTGGATGTAGAAATAGAAAATAGAAACGGCACTGTACGAATGTGGGTCAGTGGGTGAGTGGGAAACATGGCGAACAAGGAGAGGTTTAGAAGAAGTGGACTCTTTACCAATTATCACATTTTTGTCCAACAGTAAAAATATTTTCAGGACTCATTGATAGGGGTGCGAATCTCTGTGTCTGGCGAATCGATTCGATTCCGATTTTTGGTGTCACGATTCAATTCAAAATCGATTTTTTCGATTCAGAAACGATTTTTGATTTGGAAACGATTTTTCTATTAAAATGGTCATAAATTTAGTTTCAGTTTTGTAACTGACAAGCTGAAAAGAATAAACAACAATGTAAACAAATAGAACATTTATTTAAAACAATAATTTTAGGTTCCTTATTGTATCAAATTTTTTGCATCGTTTGATATTTATACCAAAAATAGGAACAAATAATACAGGAATGCATTAAATTCTGTAACTTAAATAACCAGTATAAGTTAGCTTTTTGCTGTTACTTATAGAAGATTATTGTTTGAATTGATTGTTTGAACTTGTTTTGTTTTTGAAAAAAGAGGCAGATAAAATAAGATTTCTTCTTTATACCACCTTTCATTTTATGTAGTCTTTCATATACTATGAGATATGGTTATATTTTCTTTATCTTTTGGGTTTTAATGGAAAATGAAAAAAAAAAAAAGATTTTGGGGCTTTTAGAATCGATTCTGAATCGCCAGAACTAAGAATCTAGATTCTTTGAAAAATTGATTTTTTTTTTCTCCCTGCACCCCTACTCATTGATAACATGACTTCATGCACTCTGACTTGGTCTAAATGATTATTTTAGCATTTTAGTCTTTCCGCACCATATTTTATTTTTATATTTTTGGGTTGCTACAAAACTAGTCATGGATCGTCTCCAGACTGCTTAGATTGAATTTACTTTTTTCTACAAAGTAATATTTGATGTTGTGCTCGTAAGTAACTTATTTTTATCTGGGCAAATCATTAATTCAGTTCAGAAATACTTTATTAACCCCAAAGGGAAATTAAATGTTGTAACTCGTCATCCTTGTTTCATAAACCTGGTGGTGGTTGGGTTAAATGCAGAGACGAATTTCGTCTGTGTATGGGAAACATACACAGATGACAAAAAAGGACATTATTATTATTATTATTAAAGAGATGTTATAGATGCTGATGGCTGTAGGCAGAAAGGATCTCTTGTAAAGGTCCGTCCCACAGTAGATCTGAAGAAAATGGCTGCAGATGCCGTCCGATCTGTCCACCCAGA
Organism: Garcialebias charrua; assembly: GCA_038048925.1. NCBI lineage: Eukaryota > Metazoa > Chordata > Actinopteri > Cyprinodontiformes > Rivulidae > Garcialebias > Garcialebias charrua. The sequence goes on along the minus strand of JBBPBX010002307.1, from coordinate 9,293 downwards.
CTCGGCTGGCCTCTCGGTTCCTTCGGGCTGCAGGACCTCTTGAATGCTAGGCTGAACTCCTCCCAGAGTGATGGCCACTCCTCCCAACAGCCTGCTGAGCTCCTCGTTGCTGCAGACAGCCAGCTGCAGGTGCCGGGGGATGATCTCAGTCCTTCTGCTGTCACGAGCTGCGTTTCCTGCCAGTTCCAGGATCTCAGTGGTCAGGCACTCGAATACAGCCGGCAGAGAGGCGTGAATGCATCTACGGCACCTCCTTTTCAACTCATATGAGATTTGGGGCTGTAGCTGATATTATGAGTTTTTGAGATGTTAATCAGCTGCTCCCAGTTGTTTAAAAAAACACCTTGTTGTCATGGTTGTGCATCATAACGAATGTCCACAACTAAAAAAGTTTCAGTAAAACTCCTTCCAGTTGCACAGCATCAGATAACAGAGGAAACAGTCATCCAAAAAAGTACATTTTTGTGGAAGTATTTCAGAGTCAGAGTCAGAGAGAATTTATTGTCATTTGCACCGCATGTAGTACATGTGTTGAAAACGAGATTATGTACACAGGGTCCCAGTTACATCCAACAACAAATGCAAGAGAAAAACAATAATAACATCTAGGATTAACTAAGAGAGACATCAGCTAGTAATACACTAAGCCCTAATGTAGTAGAAAAACATCATTATAAACAGCAGCACGAACATGAGTCATTATGAGCAGATGGTCACAGATGAACGCAGCAACAAGAAACAGATCAGTATCAACATGATGTGACATTTTGCAGTGTTTATTCTTATTATTTATTTATTCATGAGTCTGACAGCCTCAGGGTAGAAGCTGTTCCTCAGTCTAGTGGTTCTACATTTGATGCTCCTCAACCTCCGTCCCGAGGGGAGTGGTGCAAAGAGTGAGTGTGCTGGGTGAGTGAGGTCTTTCATGATGCAGGTGGCTCTTTTTCTGCATCTGGAGGTGTAAATGTCTGTGATGGTGGGGAGACTGACTCCCACAGACTTCTGTGCAGCCTTCACCACTCTCTGTAGAGCTTTCCTCTCTGCAACTGTGCAGCCTCCATGCCACACGTTGATGCTGGAGCACAGGATGCTCTCCACTGCACACCTGTAGAAGGAGGTGAGGACTGGGCTTCTCAGACCAGCTCGTCTCAGCCGTCTGAGGAAGTAGAGTCTCTGATGTCCTTTCTTGATCAGGCTGGTGGTGTTGTTGCTCCAGCTGAGGTTATCATTCATGTGTACACCCAGGTACTTGTAGCTGGAGACCACCTCCACCGCAGATCCACCTATATACAGTGGGGTGTGGGTGTGAAGATAAGATTTGAAGATAATTCAGAATATTCTCTGGTTTTCTCGTCCTCTTAAGTGAAACAACGCAGTGCGTCGTGCTCTACTCCAGACAAGGCACCACAGACACCATCGAAGAGGCGGAGGATGAGCAGGACCAAGGAGAAGACAAGCAGCAGGTGGAACCAAGGCAGTTCGAGGAGAGTCAGGAGGTCGAGGAGAAGCCATGGAGTGACAGAGCACCCGGGGAGAGAGACTATGAGGAGGAGGATAAGGAGCCTCAGGAGGGACGAGGCGAGGAGGGACTGCAAGGAGAGGAGGTGCCAGAAGAGACTCCCACTGAGTCCTTGAGTCCAGACGAAGGCCCCTCTTCAAGGCTGGAGGAGGCAGAATGTGCACCCTATGCTCCGGAGAATGACTTCATCACGGAGAGCGACGACGGCGAACAGCAGGACTTTCTGCCGACTGAAGGGCCGTCTGGTCTGCTCCACACTCCTGATACAGACGCCTCCAAAACGTCAGACGCCGAGGTGCCCCCCAGCTACAGCAAGGCAGTCAGCTTCGACCGTCTGGAAGTCAGCGACGACGACAGCGACACCGATAGGAAGAGGCGTATGATCATGACGTCCGACAGCCGCTCAGACAGCAGGTCCGACATCATGCTGCCCTCCATGACCACGGAGCTGACCGCCAGCGAACTTCTGCTCAACAAGTAAGTCCAAACCCCTGAAATCCATCTAAACCAGGGGTGCTCACACTTTTTCAGCATGCGAGCTACTTATAAAAGCAACCAAGTCAAAATGATCTACCCAATACAAAAATGCAAAACATATAATTATCTTCAAATGTATTAAGGATTCTTTTTATGTACAATGTATGTTGATGTACCTTGCATAACTATAAGACAATATTGCACAACTCATAATAAATCAGGGGTCACCAACGTGGTGCCCGCGGGCACCTGGTTGCCTGCAGGGACCACATGACAGCAAAACACAACGAGGAGCAACAGTTCATCAGCTAACATTTATTGATTTTATTTGATTTTATCACTTGTTTTATTTTTTACCTTTACCTTGTTACACATTGTAGCACTTTGAGATTTTTATTAATGAAAAGTGCATTATAAATTTAATTCATTATTATTATTATTATTATTATTATTAACATGTTAGCTTCAATGCTAACTAGCCCCCTGGTGGCTCACAACAGGCAGAAGAATCAGAGCAGCTTTGCGCATGCAGATGTTTCTCACAAGGGCGTAGATTTCATCTCATTATTGGGGGGACCATAAACAGGGACATTTTTTAAAAGCAAATCTACACTTCCCCAAGATTGGGGGGGGGGGCGACCCCCCCGGGATTTACGCCTATGGTTTCTCATGAGGCATTTTCAGGTGTGGAGCTCTTGATAGAAGCAATGAGGAAATCTGTGAAAAATTTATTTAAAAGAGTAAAAGATGTGATGATTAGTTAAAATGGTTTTATATATACAGCACTTTGTTGCAGCTGTGGTTGTTTTAAAGGGCTTTATAAATAAAGTATAATTATAAAAAATGCTGAGGATCAATACTAATGTCACATCTAAAAAAGCTAAGTCTGGTCCTCTGGACATTCAAAAAACAAAACACCCGGCGTGACTCACCTGGAACGATGCTTCGGTGGCGGCTTTCGCTTTTGAAGTTTGGTGAGTGAAAAATGACTGAAAAAAAAAAGTTCACCTCCCATTCCGTATGAAAGTGATACGTTTTTGCCTTCTTACTTGGTCCAGGTTTCTCACTCATGTTTTAGCAAGGGCTTAAAATCTGAGGTAATTCGCTGATTGTTTTCGCTTGTATGTTTTGCTGCGCTTCGCGCCGTTGTTTTTAACATGACTCATGCTGCATGAGCACTGAGCAGTGACCTAAAGCTCGTCATCTGATTGGTTGCCCTGTATGTCAATCAAGTGACGGGATGTTTGATAGGCTGACAATTCTTTAATGTCACACTGCGATCTACTAGTAATGCCTCCGCGATCGACGGGTAGATCGCGATCGACGTAATGAGCACCCCTGATCTAAACGAATCCCCAAAGCTCTACAACGCAAGACTCCATCCACGTGTGCTTATTCATCCAAACGTCAGATTTATATGCGCACAAGTTTGCATGCGTATTTCTGAACCCACGTTTCTGCTCAGGATGTTCTACGACGAGGAGCTGGAGCAGTCCGATAACTTCTACCAACGCCAGCCTCTGATCCTGCAGTTCTGCTACGCCCTCTACAACACGCTGGTGGCGCACTCAGAGTTTGTTTGTTACCTGGTCATCATCATCAACCACATGGTGTCCGCCTCCTGCGTTACTCTGGTTCTCCCCATCACCATCTTCCTCTGGGCCATGCTGTCCGTGCCGCGGCCCAGTAAGCGCTACTGGATGACAGCCATCATCTATACGGAGGTACTGTCATGCACAGGACGTCATTTAAAATAATATTTTAATACTGTACGGTCCAATCTATGACAGCAGTCCCGTTTGTTTTAATGATCTGTTAAAATGCACAAATTGAGCATAAAAACAAAAAAAGTGACACTTATTTATTGTTCTTTTCAGGGTCAGTTAAAAGATTTTAGATCATGAATCTTTTTTTTTCTTTTTCAGGTCACCATTGTCATCAAGTACTTCTTCCAGTTTGGCTTCTTCCCCTTCAACCAGGACAAGATCAACAAGAACAAACCGTATCACCCGCCCAACATCATCGGCGTGGAGAAGAAGGATGGTTACGTCCACTACGACCTGGTCCAGTTGCTGGCTCTTTTCTTCCACAGATCTATCCTGAAGGTAAACACAACCTGCCTTTTACTCTCGTCAACAAAACGCCGGCTAGCGTCTGCCTCCTCAGTGCGATGGAAGGCGTTTAGAGTTTGCGGTATTTGCGGATGTTTAACGCGTAAGAAATATGTGTCGGTTCTCCTCACCGTGTGGTTTACAGCGCAACTACCTTTTGTTTTCAGTAAATAAATCAACATTTAACAAACCTTTTTTTTATATCTCATTTTTGATGGATTTTTAAAGCTACAGTAGTCCCTCGCTACTGTACTTCGTGGTCCGTTTTTTCGTGGACTCGCTCTATTGCGTTTTTTTTTTTCAAAATAAGATTGGACATGACACACACTGGCTGATTGATGGATGAGCCGCATGATTGGCATGGAATTTTTATTTTAAATGAATTACTTTAAATTATTTAGCACCTGCTGCACCTCTGTGCATCTCTGTGATCTCCGTTCTGCTGCGGAGAAGTGGGCGTGGCCGAAAGCGCAGAGTGCAGCCGTGGATAGAGAGTATATTATCATACCTGCAAACTAGTCACCTTTCGGCGAAAATTGCCGTTTTCAAAGCAGAATATTTCATTTACGTGATTCGTGTAGATTCGATGAGTTTTTGTTTTCGGGGGGGGTCAGACCAGAGCCAGACCCATGACTGGATGCATTATTTCCCACTGACTGGATTTCAAGACACAGCAAGGCATCTTCTCGACAATAAAACATCTTTGTTGGAGCACAAGATTTAGCCAATCACAATCTCAAGACAGACGATGGTGGGCGGGGACGACAGCGAAATCTTTGAACTGAATAAAGTAAAAAAAAAAAAAAACAGCTGCAGCGCTAGTTGAACAGAAAGATGAAGAAAAGATGGAAGGGAGGAAAAGTGGTGGTGCAGAGAAGAGAAGAATTAAAAAGAGCAGATTGGGGTTGCTCGCACAGGGCGCCAAATAGGCTAGGACCGCCTCTGGGCGGAAGCAGATTAGAGGCAGTGTTTTCAGACAATTTTACAAATGATCGACGCAGAGAAAATTGTTCGACCAAGTCCTCTAAAGTGTGGGAGCTCCACGCTTCATAAAAATAAAATAAAAAACCGCGACATGCAGCTTTGAAAAGTGACGACACGACACGGGAGAACCACAGAGATAAACGTAAACATGACTGAGTCGTAAACCAACAACATCAGCAGTAAGTCTTCATTAAACCACATTTGTTCTATTTCAAAGTGAGAAAACATAATGTCAGTGGCTCTGCTCTGTATTGAATGCCTCTTTTTATTTTTATTTTTTGACGCCATCTTTTTTGTGTACCGGTATGTCCTAATTATATTGGGACATGTTAATAAATGTATTTTTTCCTAAAGTCAAAAGTCGTTAAAGAGCAAAATTTTCCTTATGCTGTAGATGAGAAAGAGCCCAGGTAACACATTGTCTGGAAAGTAAAATAGTTCAAATCAGTGATGGCTGATGATGTTCTGAGTCTATCACTAAATCAGAAAACTGTAAAAAGCCCCTCCTAAATTCACTGTTGGTGGTTATTAAAATGTCACCTGTTCATTGGGTAAAGTTAATATTCTTATTTTTATATGTGCATTTGAGTGTCACCATTGTTTAGTAAAATGGCATGTTGTGTTACAAATAATACTAAATAAAAATTAACAAAATAAAAGTCAATTGCACCCCTAAAGTCACTGTGATAAATTGTCACATTGATTTCATTATCTTAGCTACAGGAGTGAGTTTAAAAACAGGATGATGTCTATATGAACTAGTTGAATGAGGTGTCTCTAAAATATCCTGATGCATGATCAATAATAATTTCAACAATTTTTTAATCTGTTCACAGGACCTGACTTTGTTTTGTTAGATGTCTCTAAAATAGTTATTGAATCAAGTGTTTACATGTAGGTAAACATAGATGTTTAACAACTTGTTAAAACACACCAGAATGCAGGAAATCGCGCAACGTTTGTCACCTTTTTCATCCCTTCTGAGTTTGCAGGTATGATTATATTATGAATATAAATAAATGCTAAAGTAAACTACTACTTACTACTTGTACTACTATTCCAACTTTGCGGTTTTTCACTTTTCGCTGGCCTTCAGGGTACGAATCCCCCACAAGAAATGAGGGACTGCTGTACTTTGGTTCTGCTGTCACAGATTTTGTTTAAAAAAAAAATCAGCAACAATTACAGATCTTCACTGTTGTCCCTAATTAGTTAAAAACTTATTGAACCACACAAATGTGAAGCCTAGTGTGAGTCAAAAACCTTTACTGTAGTCAGGTTTTGAACTATGTTTGTTTTAAGAAACACCACAGTTTTCCCCATTCTTGGAACCGAGAGGGTATGGAGGTAGGGTAGTTGACTTTGGACCAGAAAGTTGCCGGTTCAACTCCCCGCCCACATGTCGGGGTGTCTCTGACTCAAGGCCGAGTTATACTTGCGCTTTGGTCCGCTGGCTGGAGTGTGTGCACTGAGCCGTGCAGCTTCATGCGTTTACAGTGTCGCCGCTGTGTTTATAGTTGACGCACGGCGGCGCATGGCAAAGTGCTGTTCTTTTACGGACCAGCAGGTGGCAGTACCCTCTAAAACCTGTGCATATGTTGCAAGAAAGGGTGTAGAAGAAGAAATCTACCGTAGAAGAAGAACTGTTTGACGTCACACAACAAAAAAAATGGCTTTCCGCTCGCGTGCTGAACTGTTGTCTTTATTAGAGCAAATCATAATAGAACAACAGTTATTGTGTCTTGCGGTTTTAATGCATGGAGTCAGCGGAGGAGGAAGCGATCACTTGACTTTTGGCAAAAAAACAAAAGAAAAGTCCAGATCAGGGATGAAGAAGGGGAATTTAATACATTTGTGTCACATACAAAACATTCCTCCATGCGTCGCGACGCCATCTCCACAACCACAGCGGTGCAGACAGCTGCAGGCTCTGGCGTGAAGAGCGTGAAGGCTGTCGGGTGAGGTCCCCACCCGACCTGTCAATCAATTCAGTAGTGCCCACGGCGCGCGCACTAGCCTTGCGGAGTTTCAAAAAATCGGAGGTGCACGACACGCGCCAAAACGACGCACGGGGCATACGTGCAGGGGCGGGGACGGTGATATTGCGTCACTTTTGGCGTGCGCACCCTGGCGCACTGCGCGACGCGTCGAGTATAAATCTAGCTTAAGACACCCAAACCCTAATTGCTCTTTAGGCGCTTACGTAGCCGCCCACTGCTCCACCTGGGTGTATCTCATGTCTGATGGGTTAAATGCAGAGAACTAATTTTGTCATTGTACAGTCAGAAACATACAATGATAACACATAGCACTTATAATATGTATATTAAGTGTTGGCTCACGTTTATTTGTACTCACTTTAGGCGAGTCTGTAATTGGAAATTAAAGGTTTACGTCGGAACCAAAGAGCTCAGAACTGAGTGCTACAAACACAGAAGACGGATCCGTTTATACTTGGTTTTCTCACATTTTACGCCTGAGTCCTCATTTAAAGTGTTTTTAACAAAGTGTTAAAACCTATGTACATTAGTATTTTATAAGCAATTAAAGCAACTGTTAAAAAGTTTCTTGTTTAAAAAGTACTGATAAAAAGCTTTTTTTGGTGTGGGGGGTATTTAGGAATCTTAGCGGTTGGGTGAAGAGCAAGCTTTACAGTTTTATCTCCCTTTATTAAAGAAATTGAACAAAAGTTTAATTAAAAACAACACAGCCGGTTGTTTTTGTTCGCAGTGCCACGGTCTGTGGGACGAGGATGACCCCAAAGAGAAGAAAGAGGCTGTTCCTCAGAGTGACTCTGACGATGAGGGGAAAGACAAGGAGGAGAGCGAGAGGGAGTCCGAACCTGCCTCGTCACTGATCAGTGAGGGGAGAGGCTCCGTCCGCTCGCTGAGGTCCATAAACTTAAGAACTTCTGTAGATTCAGGACAGGTTCAGGTCCAGCCCCCTCAGCCGCAGACCTACCAGCGACGCAAGAGCTCCAGCGGGGGCTCGCACATTTCCCGTCGCTCTCGCCTCTCGTCTGCAAGATCCAAAAGAGGTGAGACGACTTTATTTGTATGATTAAAACAATCCGAGCGGGCGTTAAAATTAGGGATGGGGACAGTCCGATCCAGTATTGGTATCGTCATCCGATACCAGCATAATTTAAGTATCGGATTTTCCGATCCAACCTGCCGATATTTCCGATCCGGTTTCAAAGAGCACATGTGTTCCAAAATATTCTGTGACTGCCATCTTAACATTGTGTGAGTTAAACCCAATGAAGACACTCTGCGCCTCACAACAGGAAACACCCAAATTTTAATAGCACACAAGATGCAGGTCTTTATCACAGACGTCCTTCTTACTCAAGGTGCAGCTGGAAAACTGAAAAACCGCTAAGCATTGTGGGAAAGACAACACAGTCCACTCCCCTTAACCACTACGGGAGTGGATTGTTTTGTCTTTCCCATAATGCTTAGCGATATTTTAGTTTTCCAGCTGCACCATGAGTGAGAAGGACGTCTGTGATATAGACCTGCCTCTTGTGTGCTGTTAAAGTTTGGGTTTCCTGTTGTGAGGCCCAGAGTGTCTTCATTGGGTTTAACTCACACAATGCTAAGACAGTAGTCTCAGTTCAAAAAATTCATTATTACAGCCTCATATACCTGAACCGCATCAGATCGGAAAGTATCGGTATTGGTTGATACCCAGATTTAAGTATCGGATCGGAAGTAAGAAATGTGGATCGGTGCATCCCTAGTTAAAATCAACCTCACTCTTTACAGCCGTGTTTGTGTTTCCCACTGACTCTGTGTTGTCTCGGATCATTTACAGCCCAAAATGTAAACTGTCTCATCAAGACCACACACCTGACCTGAACTCACATCTGGACTCCCATGTACCCATCATTCAGTGTTTCCCCTACCATTATACAAGCGGGGTGCGCCACCCCGTCAACAGAACTGAGCACCCCGCCTACCAGACCAAACTTGACCCACCCACCCAGCACTGGCATAGCACTAAGCTAGCAGCACAAAATACAGGCTCTCTAGCTAAAAAGCTAAAGGGAGCGCTCACGTTGCCTCTCCCCTCGTGCTGAATGCCCCCTGCCCCTACAAGCTGCACTCAGACGTGTCCGTCCCCCGTCAACAAAAATCATGGATGAGATGAGCACTCCGCCATGGCAAGTTAACTAGGGGAAACACTGCATCATATGGTTG